>NJDC01010686.1:0-18819 GCA_002245475.1 Calephelis virginiensis | reverse complement strand
GTATGTATGTATGTAAGAAATTTAAATATTATGTTGAATAGTATTATTGCAAATAATAAAATGGATAGCAATACGTATGGCACTCATATCATTATGGAAACTAATTTTAGGGCGTAGAAGAGTATATCACGAGTATATTATGGTCAACAAAACATTCGGGCAAATAAAAATTCGGACAAATGTAATTCTGGCATTTGAATATATGGCATATATTCTTCGGGAAAACAATAGGCAACAAAAATACAGTTGATATCCTTTTCATTTTACAGAAGAAGACAAAATGAACTTCATGCGTACCTATCTAGCTCGTTTCGTAGTAGGTATCTACCATTAATGCTTGGCGTGCTAGTGACGATTACCATAACAGTACATTTGTATCTGAATAAAATGTTCACATAAGATGATAACCAACCATGGTCTCCACGACTAGCCGAAGACACTGAGTCCCACAATGTGATAGGTGGCAAGCCTATCGCCAATCGGGCTCATAGCCGATTCCGGGCAACGTTATTTTTTATTAGAAAATTGAAAATATATCACATTTCTATTTTTTTTTTGCTGCCCGACCCGGGGATCGGACCCGATACATCAAGAAGTCAAGTCTGACTCCGGATCACTAGACTACAGCGGCGATTATTTCTCTATTTAAATAAATAAAAGAGATATAAATATTTCTCTTTTATTGACGCCTAAAATACACCCTTATTTTAAACATGACGAAGTCATGTTTCTTTAACTCGCCGCCGTTCTCGAACAGCGTTAATAATACTTCGAAAAGTTTATGTTAAAACAAATTATTTCAGCAGAAAACCCTTCAACTCAAAACACTCGCATAGTAAACAAATTAAATTCTGGAAAATAACCCGTGTACTGAAGCCATTGAAGATGAATAGAGGTTGTAGACTGAGCGGGCCCTACCAATAAACCGATCTCAGAGAGCACCAGCAGGAGACAATTGTCGTTAAAAAGATTCCCATAAAACATTGTTTGTAATTGGCTCAGTAAAATCGGGTACTCTTTCTACTCTTTCTTCTTATGCACTATCTTCAATAAACGTCGAGTATCGTCGAAAATTTAAGTAGGTAGTAAGTATTTAAATTTTCTTGTTTTCACCACAAGCCAATAAAAAAGTAAAGACAGTCTCTTTCAAATCGCACCGTCACATACGATTTCGAATGAATAAATGAAAAAAAAAGTATCTTCACGCCCATATCCCCGAAGAGGTAGGCAGAGGTACAACCAAGGCACCCACGACTAGCCGAAGACACTAAGTGAGACAATGTGATAGGTGGCAAGCCTATGGCCAACCGGGCACATTTCCAATCCCAACCAACATTTTTTTTTAATTAGAAAATTGGAAAAATCCAATTTACTTTTTGTTGGCCGACCAGGAATTCGAACCCGGGACCTCATGCAGTCAAGTCCAACACCCGGACCGCTAGACCACAGAGGCGACGAATAAATGAAGATAACTTTTTAGGTGTGCTTACTAACGAATAAATGAAGCTAACTTGCTAAGTGTGCGAAAGGCACGCGTGGGTCAGTGTCGGCACACGCTATGATTTTACTATAATCTAAAGTTGAAATTAAAATTTTGTTGTAAACCGGAGGGGAGGCGCAATAAGTGTAACAACCAGCCACAGGACAGGAAAGCACCTATAATTTCTATGGTGTATATTGATCATGGTTGTTTTATCATCAGGAGAGCCTAAGCTAAGCACTCTCAAAATAAAATTTTAATAAGAATTCTAGCTCTTAGGTTACGAAAACAGGGAATGGCTGTTCACCCACAGATTTTTAATATAACATATTTTTTATCGCCGCGTCGTTGGTCGAGTGGCTAGCGTCGCGGCCTCGTGGTTCGGTGTAGTTAGGTGTGTAACTACACCGAACAACCGCGAGGCTCGGGTGCGATTCCCAACGGGGGCAGGCATTTGTGTGATGAACATTTAGATGTCTGCATTTCCGGGTCTGGGTGTTTATTAAATTTATTCTGGTATCTATTTAATTATTTCTATAAATTAGTATCGTTGACTAACACCCATAACACAAACTTATAATTGCTTACTTTGGGGTTAGATTCAATCTGTGTAACTTGTCCAGGGATGTTTATTATTAGTTATTTATTATTTTATAAAAAATGTGATGTGATGAAAAATGACAGTAATTCTTAAATAAAATTCGAGAATTCAGAATGCAGTAAGCTTCTGAACTCGCCGTGAAGAAATAATTGCAATTTATTGTTGAGGCAATCAGATAGAATAAGTGACCTCGTAATAGATACACTTAGAGGATTCAATTTTAACATTTTTACGAGTGTTTCTGAATTATTACTACCTTTGCTAGTACTTAATTTACAAGTAGGGAATTTGCAATTGACAATGCGAAGGTGATTTTTATAGTTTACAAATAGTTTAAATAAGCCTAAAGTTGCTTTCCGGAGGTTTTTATTGAAAACAGTGGCTGGGATTTAATACTAAACAAATACTATATTAGACAACATAAATGAAGAGATTCGAAACATTAGAGAAAATAACGATGATTATTCTTAACGTATTCTTGTGAAGGAGCAATACATTAAAGAGTTTATTATTACATATTTGAAACAAAAAACAATAAAAAATCTTTAAAAAAAGAGCGAGAGAATATAAATAGAGAGAGCTAGATGGTTGATTCGAGTAGCGTTAGTTGCAATTCACACATTTTAATAAATGATCTAAAATTCAATCAAACTCATGGTGTGGCCAACATGAGTAGGAGAGACAATATTTTTTCAAACATAAATATTGCATTAATTAAACTTATTAATGGTATATAATTCATTATTAAACTTATTACTGGTATATGATTGGTATATAATAATTAATATGTATTATAATGATGAAAGCTGTTTCGTGCTTGTACTCGGCGAATAAGGTTTATGGAAAGTGGCCACTCCGTCTATTGGTCCGCAAAATAAAACAATTAAAAACTTATTTCATTAACTTGAATAAGCGCAGCACACCATACCAACGAGTTAAGTTGCTTGACTACAAATTACTTTACAAGTCTTCGTTGTTTATCTTTTGAAGGAATACGCAAAAAAAGCTTTTGTAACATTTACGGCCAATATTAATAATCAATCCTAATCCAAAACTTGTCCAAGATTGATATTTTGATCCATTTTTATGTTATCGCTTGCCAATAACATATCTATGGACAGGATAAATATGGCAATTAGGTATAGGATAGGCCGTCGGATACGCAGCTATCTGGATTGCTTGAAATCCATCTTTAGACATATATTATTAACATTGGCCTTTAGACACTACAAATTTGGGTATGCTTTGAGTGAAGCAGATTATCGCAGCAAAAAAATTACTGTCAAGAAAGTACCGGGAAAAGTTCAATAATACACGTTTCTTGTTCATCAAAATTATTTTACCACCTCCAAAGTATACTCCTTCAGTAACGTAGCCAACGAATAATCCAATTATCAAAACATTTTATAAACGCTGTTTCCGGAATTAAGTTCAGTTCTAGTCGCGAACTCTCTTTTATGTCTTCTACCAATTGAAAACGGGCACAACAAAGTGGAGATTTGAGTTTAGGAAATTTAAAGAAGTAGGCTGGCGTCATATTTCGTGAATATGGTGGTGGTTCGATGGTATTTGTTGAGTGTTTGTTCAAAAATTTATCGACTTTTCAACGAGTTTGGCGTAGTTTTTTTGGTTTCGGTTCAGTTTAAAAGCGCCACTTCTGAGCTTGTTGACTAGTTTGAATGTGAAACTCATAAACCCACGTCTCGTCCCCAATGACAATGCGTTTCACTAGTGTTGGGTTGTAATTGACTCGTTCTAGCACGTCCTCAGCGACTCTCATGACATTAAGTTTTTGGAGAAAATTCAGGTCTTTTGGGCCTAGCCGAGTGGCAATATATTTTATACTAAAGGATTAGTTGAAATGAAACGGGTCAATTCATATGATACAGAAAGTTAGGCGGCTATCTCTCTCAAAGTTGGATGAGGATTGAAAGTCACTGTTTCCCTTACTTTTAAAAGTGAACTTGCAGACGTTAAAGGCCTACCAGAGCGTGCCAAATCTTCCATCATGTCTTGACTGCTTTTGAACGTATACGTATTATTGCGTAACAAAACAGACAAAATAGTGCGCTAAGAATGAATTGGACTCACCGGAAGTTAAAACTCCTAAATACATCCAGCTCCACACAATACACACCACTAAACTGTTTTAGTAGCACCAACAATACACATACTACTAAAAACTCAACGTACGTTTCGCTTCGTAACCGAAGCATCATTGGGAGAATTCGACTGCACTCCACAAAAGTCGAGCAGATAATGTTTATAGCGCACTATTTTGTCTGTTTTGTTACGAAATAATACGTATACATTTTTTAACGGAAAATAGCAAATTAAATAATTTTATTTAGATTTAAGTATGGATTTCCGCAAAGTAACGCCTTCTTCCATTAATTTGCTTTTGAACGCTTTATACCACTCATAAGTACAATTTCTTGAAAAGTCGATTTACCGTAACCCCTCTTTATCATTTTCATTGATTCCGAACACAAAACTCCATTAGCGTCGCAAAATTTAAGACAAATTTTTGATTCCATGTTTTTGTCCATGATAAAATTCGCAATACACACTAAATATGATATAACTAAAATCAGCTCTGTACCTACTTAATATAAATAACATAAGCAACTCAAACTCCTTGCCAAAATGGGAAACAATTCTTCCAATCTAATCACAAATCAAAACAAATATTTGAATTTGGAATCATAAACAAATAACTGGAAATGCCAAAACTTTTTTGAGTGAATGTATCACGTATTTTAAAATTTGACGGCATTCATAAGGTCTAATACTATGTTTTTTTTTTAATATGAAAATTGTACTCTAAAAGCTAATTTAAGTCTAGCTAAGCTAATCGCGATAAGCTAATCGAGCGTACACACTTAGAATGTATTTCCAGGTCTGGATGGTATAATCTATTGTTTAGTTTCTCCTGTCCGTGTATTGAAAGCCGCGATTTAAACCAGATAAATCATAAATCACCAATAAAAAAAAAAACAGGACACTCAACCTCCCAAGTTCAGAAGTGTCCACAAAAAACTGCTACTGATACTGACGGGCCTTTCCCTTGACATCGTTCTGGTAGAGGAACAATACAAACTAACAGATGTTGAATGTATTCAGACAAATAATCTAACAGTGGGTATTGCAAATTGGATCATTTAAGTACGAAGTAGGTACTGCGTTGTGGCACAGGTCATGAGCAGGGGGTGTGAGGTGTATGCGGTGTTGGCGTACTTCAAATACTCTGATGAGGTAATCTATAACACATTTTATAAGGTCCATTACTATCGTGCTAGAAGCATCTACTTGAAAACTTCCAGCTTAATTATAAAATGATGAAGGTCCGCCTTTATGGATCTTGGGCAGCAAATGTCAATTATTAAAAGTTAGTGTAAAGATAACCCTTGACATTTGACTGTCATAAGGTAGCATTTAGAACAATTGAAAAAATAGAAACAATTAAAGACTGATTGTGAGGCAGTTAAATTTTATTAAATTCAAGTTTATTTCAAAGACTGGACGTTCCATAATCTAAAACAATTTAACACTTGTTTAATTAAAGAAAATAAGCCTTTGACAGTTAAATATAACTTTTTTGTTTTTCCTTTTTTATACTACTAGTGTAGTGGTCACCCGTTGGTTGAAATTCGACCATAACAAATTTTAATATCTTGTTAGTTCTTACTAACAAGATATTAAAACGCCATCTTTATTTCTCAAGACCTACTACTATGTTTCCTAACTGTATGGTGTGTCATCTGTGATCTTTTATCGTAATCACCAATATATTTGTTTGTGTGTGTCAAATGCACGGTAGTGTGGGTAATGTTTTATTTATTGATTTAATGTACTTTAAAAGCATTACTATACATAAACTATAAGTGTGCCAAATTTTATGCTCCTGCTCCAAATTTCACGTATTAATAAATAGATAATGCACTTGAAATTATACTGCCTTTGACTGTTTTTTTTAAATAAGTTCATTAAAATTGATTCAGGTGTTTTTGACGTGCAAAGGGAATATTTATACAAAACTAAAAAATATCGTTTTAGGCATTAGTAGCGATTCCTCTAATACCTACTATTAATTACTTAGCAGATACCTTTTTGGTATTTTTATTAAAACTGAGATTTTACATGTTAGTTTAAAATGTATTAACAATTAGCTGTTTACCTGGACTTAGATTTGTTATTTTGGACAGAAGCTTTGGTTAACCCCTATAGTCCTACGGGAGTTAATTTTTTTTTAAAGTAGCTTCTGTTAGAAAGCAGGTCTTTTGCTGTACACATATCAACATTTTCGCCAAAATTTAAAAACGCAAGATTTTTTTAAAAAACTCGATTGTTTTAGGTACAACTTTTCCCAACTATAATTATTATAGTAATACATTTACATTTAAGAATATCGATCACCCCGAACTTCTCAGTAGCTTTTAAAACATGAGGAAAAGTTTGCTACTTACTTTTAACCTTTAACTGCTGACATGGTTTTTGTGTAACATAACTGGTGACGAACGGTCTGAGGGGCCGCGGCCGTATTTCGTATATATCATAGAAATTAGGTAAGGTAGCTCACTGCAGTATTCGAAAATGGTTTATTAATACATAGAAAGATAAAATAAAACTTAACAAATAAGCTCTAGATGTATTTTTATTGAATAATTTTCTGTTACAATCTATGTAGTCACAAAAATAAAAAAACCAGAGGTGAGATACGTAAACTCAAACAAAATAGCATAAACCAACTAATTTTAACAAAAATACTATTTCTTCATATAGTTCAGGTATAAATCAATTAAGTAAATAAAATGTAATGTTTCAATGGTACTTACACATCTTTTCACAAAACAATGGTCAAACTTTAGTTATTTTTTACTAGCATGCATACATGTTTTTATATCTACAAATATGTGCATTCACTGTACCTATATCCGACATCCAATAAAATGCCAGGCCAGCGTCGCGTTTGGCTACTACATGCGTATGGTAGATGAAGCATTTTTTATCTATCTCATCGACGTGTCAGATAGTCATCAATTTGATAACTTTCAAGCTGTTTTCTAGTGTCTGCCACTATTTTTCCAACTCCCAATACCCTACGCTTCTTTTTTGGTGGCTTAAAATTGTTTATTACAAGTAATAACTGTAAAGATACAAAAAACAATATAGCATTTTTTTAAAGTTACTTAATTGGTGACATAAGGTCACAGAGACCGCTGTCGAACTTTTACATCGATGTAACTTACCGATTTGGGATTAGACGACGCAAATATCCTTCTCTATGACGTAGATCCGAAGCTACCTTGGCGTTGGAATGTAGGGAGCGGGGGTTAGGGGTCGTAATGACGTTTCACTAACGCCGCTCGGCCTGTGAGACCGCTTGTCATCAGTTAAAGGTTAACTGGAATTGTTCCCTTCGTTATTACGCCACAGTGTTTTGGATTGGGAAGTACTGGAAAATGTACTTACGCAAAAGGATCCGCTCTGATGATTCTGTTAAATGATTAGTTTGGTAATACGTAACCTTTTAATTAACTGTAATTACAGTCACTACTAGGAAAATAACAATTTTATTTGGCCCTGAGATATAAACGTAATATATGTAACAGTATCTCACGACAAGAGAGCACAGCTTTATTTTCCTGTAGCACCTTTTCCTTACACGTACATTGCATACCTACCGTCTTCTTTGTAGGTACGCATCCTTAGTCCAGCTTTAGGCATGCACATAGTATAAACCAGTGGTGGGTATCCGGCCCGTGAGAGGTTTTAATCCGGCCCGCCGAGGGTTTTTTTAAGAAAACTTTGAACCTCCTTGAAAAAAATAATGGTCCAAATGTTAAAAGACTATTGAAATTTGAACAATTAAGATACTGAATCGATATTTCAAACATATATTTTGCGTATTTCATATATTAAGACTTCATAAATAGATTTTGTTTTAATAAAATATTGTAAAATAACAAAATTGCCTTATGTTATCTTTATATAACGTTTTATAATCCTAATATTAACTGCTATTTTTAGGTGTTTTAATTAACCGGCCCACCTCAAGATTAATTTTAATTTACTGGCTCGCCACCAGGTTTTTTTTTAATTTACCAGCTCATGGTCAAAAGAATTTGCCCACCCCTGGGAGAAACGTTCGATATAAACAAATCGATCTTCGGATACACGTTAAGACATTATAGACCAGAATGTAGAGGTAAAATTCAGCTAAACTACACAAGTTTGCCAAGCAGCACGTATTTTCGCTACAAAATTGAATTAAGGTTCTGCGCAGGCTCTTCTAGTAAAGTTGACCCCATGTGGTTGGTAGCTTTTACTTAGGGGTTGGTGGATTCTTAATTATAAAGTATCTTCACGTCCATATCCCCGAAGAGGTAGGCAGAGGTACAACCAAGGCACCCACGACTAGCCGAAGATACTAAGTCCCACAATGTGATAGATGGCAAGCCTATCGCCAACCGGGCACATTTCCAATCCCGACCAACATTTTTTTTATTAGAAAATTGGAAAAATACAATTTTCTTTAAAATTAATCTCTTCTTTAAAATTAAAATTGGAAAAATCCAATTTTCTTTATGTTGACCGACCCGGGATTCGAACCCAGGACCTTATGCAGTCAAGTCCAACACCCGGACCGCTAGACCACAGAGGCGACTAATTGTGATTATTAATTGTGGTACGACTATATGGCAAAAAGATACGGAAATAATCAATAAAAAAAATTACGTAGGTGCTTTCATTATTTTATGAGTTATTTAAGAAAATACGTAGTCTTAAAAATATTTTTTCTTGAAACTATTTCTTTTCAATACTATTCACTAGGAACCAGTTCATAACCAGTTTATAAGCCCAGAAACAAAGCTACTCGTAAATTTATAATGGTTGCTTTAATTAGAATGGTGGTAAAGGGATGACTTACTCGGTTTTCGTTACCAAAAAAAATAGAGGCCAACACCGCTTTATTCGCGAAAAACTAATTAATAACGGGGTTTTCGTAGTTTAAAAATTTAAAACTTTCCTTTTCCTTACTAGATTAAGTGAAAAATATTGACTTTCGGAAATAAAACTTTGTAGAGCAAAAGTTAAGTTTCTTAAAATTAGTCACACTAATTAGTCACTTTTTTTTAGTCACACTACTTGAAAAACAAATCATCCCCGAGAAGAGGTGACATCAACCCCTTAAGCCAACGTAACCAATGGCACAGGGTCAACTTTGATGTACGTAGAGGCTCTACAGAATTTAAATGCAAACTTTGATCAAAATCCATGATACTTGGCAAGGAGTAAAACTAGACAGTTACCACATTACAGACATACGATATGTATGGCCACCCCAAATCCCTTACTAGGTAGGTAGAAAGTATCGAGTGCAAAGTCTAACGATCCTAGCAGACCTGTTTGGCTTCCTCCACATTCATTAACCTCTTCATACAAACAGACACATTCCGGAGACTCTTGACACAACCCTCGGATAGTATCCGAACGATTTAATCGTGGAAGTCAACCTTGATCTAGCCGGGTACCGCAATCCATCCGCATTCGTATTACATATCTGCTTTGTCAACCTTTCATCTATTTTTATTAATTTCTTTCGATCCCAATCTTTTTCAGAACTCACTGTTACAAATATGGTCAGCGAGCGTGACACCACTGAATTTTGCGCTCTCATTTCGACCTCATTTATCCTACTCTCAAGCTTTTTCTGACATACCCAACTCTGGCTTCCATACAAAAACGTTGGGATAAGCGCAAAATTATGTAAGGTGTGTACAAACAACCTTACCCAGCGCTCCATTCAAATTATTTTCTGCACACACTCTACTTTCTACAACCGAGTTGTACCTTCTATCCCTGCTTAAAGCACAACCAAGTTATACAATTTCATTTACTTGTTTCAGCAGTACTATGCTCTTACATAAAATTAAAATGTAACCATGTCCTTATTCCATGAAATATTTAAAGCGACATATTTCCCATTGATATCAGCAATAAAAAGTTATCCGCGGCTATTATGTTGATCAGCTAGACCAGACATTGGTGTGAAGTAACCCATGTCACTCTCCTGTTCTGCAAGAACAAACAATTCATCAAATGCATTTCCTCCATTATAATATTAGTAGCTATGAATAGTTGGTAAGTATGGATTATTTGCAAGACAAAAAAAATAAAGTTTAGATCAATATATTTCATATTTCTTAGATGATAGGTTTTTTTTTGCATTTTGCAATTGTTATTGTAACCAATTATATCCAGATATTGCTTACGGCAAACACAAGGTGTGCTACATGAATCTTCATATAGAATAGAGCCAGCGTTTTGTATGATTTTACATATTAACTTGTGCTATGACTCTTTTGCATCAAATAAAAAATAAGTAAACAGATCGCCTCTGTGGTGCGTCGGACTTGACTTCCTGTGATTTCCTGGGTTCAATCTTAATTCAATCAATATGAAAAATAAAAACAACAAAATACAAAATTTTTATTTTTAAATTTCTAAAAAAAATAACGTTGCGTCGGATTGGATGTGTGTCCGGTTGGTGATAGATTTGAAATCTATCAGTTACCATATGGTGAGTTTTACTATCTTTGGCTAGTCGTGGGTGTCTTGGTTGTGCCTCTGCCTACCTCGAGAATATAAAGATTTTTTTTTAACTAAATAAATTAAATAATTGAGAAACTTATTACTTATTTCATAACCAAAAAGCTGCTGCACGCTTACATAACTGGAACAACACTTGTGCTATGATATACTGCTGTTCATATCAAAGATCTCTAACAATGGTCAATTGTTTGGCAACACTGCGCTGTGTATAAAACATTCTGAAGAAAAACCTAACAATTACTTTTCAAAGATTACGAAAGAGCACAGTTTATTATTTTCCGTTAAGAAATAATGTTTCAGAAGTAATCAGAATTACTAAACATGTTGGGTAAGTGTTTTAGGTTATATTGAGGCCATCTTTTCTTTATATTAAAACGGCAAATTTTTCACTGCTTCGAAAAAAAAAGAAGTTAAAACATGTTTGATTTCTGTTTCTTATGTCTATTTATTAATTTGTCGTCAATTTGTGAAGAGATTTCAAATAATTTTCTTTTTATTTGAAAGAGCATTCTTCCGCATTTTCATCACTGCCGCTAAGTCTGGATTTGAAGATGGGACCACCCGGTGAAACTAAGGAAAATACTTAATTTTTACAGTAAAAATTCAAGTATGTTTTCAGTAGTTTTACTGCGCTTATAGCATTATATTGACGGAAATTAATCGGACTAAGAAGGAAGATGCTTGAGAATTAGTTCGTTACAGTTTTATTTGTAGGTATAAAGCTGAACCGACAGACGTTGTCCTTTGTTAACAATAAATACGAATATTTTCAAATAGAGATTCGTTTTTTATATAAGATGTGCAAACATTTATGTAATTAATGACAAAAACTTTACTCGTACAGTATGAAATACATATATGTTCTGACAACGGCGGCCACTGAGGTAACGCAGCTAGGGCTTCACACATTTTTTGCTGCCCGACTCGAGGATCGAACTAGTCCCGGATTCAATCTTATATAGTCAAGTCCAGCACCAGACTGCTAAGACACAAAGGAGATCTATAGTTAACTAGTACAAGTATTACCATAGATGATACTACTACGCGTCAATGTTAAGTCTACCGGCTATCATATTCTCCAGCAAAAACATGACCCTCATAGTCAAGTTTTTGCTGTAACAGTATGGAAACTAAGTAAGAAATTTACCCACACTCCATTAAAGCAATAGGGTTGTCAGTTTTATTTTTATATCAATCCAGTTTCAATAACAATGTTCAATAACAATTGCAACTGCAAACAATATAAATAGGTAATTTCGTGGCGCCGGTTAATCCCAGCAAAAGACGAATACGCTATTCCCATTTTAAAAATATTGCGAAATCAAATAACGTAACCAGAGATGTTGGCGCAACCGCGGCACCGCGAGATCAGCTTAGTGTGTTCGTGTTGGTGTTTCGGTTTGTGTGAGTGTCGTTTCCGAACTTTTGTAGTTTGTCTCCTGCTCCTATGTGTATTGTGTAATGGTGAGAGGTACCGGCACGCGACGAGGTAGTTGCGGCTGACTGCGCTGGAGTAATCCAGCAACTTAACATAAATTGCATCACCACCGTCTGGCGATGGGGTCGTCACATTCCAAAATTGGTGAATGATTTACCGATAACTGCTATTTGAGTTGTCACCTTAAAGTTGTCCGTGGGCGGTGGTAGTCACTTACCAAAATATAGTCACTTTGTCACTAAACACACAGTGTGTGAATTACTAAAATGTACAAATTTAATTTAAATCACATTTTTAATTTATAATAACTACAGCCTAGAAGCCAAGCACTTAAATCTAATATATATAAATCTCGTGTCACGATGTTTGTCCTCAATGGACTCCTAAACCACTTAACCGATTATAATAAAATTCGCACACCATGTGCAGTTCGATCCAACTTGAGAGATAGGATAGCTTACATCTCAATTTATCGCGGGCTAAGCCGCGGGTAACGGCTAGTATTTAATAAAAAAAATTTAAAACTTGTGATGTACGTTGTTTGGCCCGTAACAAACACAATTTAAGGGAAATAACGACACAATATGGCGGAGATATGTAGGAAATACTAAAATAATATGTACGAAATTTTAAAATAACGAAATTTAAAATGTTTTAGCTAAAATGCATTTCATTCGAATAATTATTATTAAAAATTCATTCCAAATGATGGAGTGACCATTTTTATCTGGATGTAACGACCCCATCGTCCACTGGTGGTAATCAAGTAAGTTAGCTTGCGGTAATATTCTACTGATGTCGCACAAAAACTGGGAAACGATCAGCAGCTCGCCTGAATTAGTACCACTTCCTTCCCTATAATGGCGCAATAGCGTCTGTGCTCACTATTGTCATGTTTCGTGCTGTAGAGTAAGTTAGTCAGTAGATATGCTCACGTAGCCTGAGAAAGTATCGCACCAGTAACATCTATTGTATTTCTAGTCAACAGTTATCTTCTACCATCTGTAGAGCCGCCTGCTTATTCGCTCTCAAAGATTTTTTTATACAATTTTCTTTACAAGCTTTCAGATTTGTGACAAGAAAATAAATAGTATAAATAAATTTAGAAATAAAATAATGTCAGGGTAATAAACCGCAAGAAACCGACTACGTAAAACATACAAAAAAAACAAACTGTCGAATTGACAACCTCCTGTTTTTGAAATTGGTTTAAAATATCAAATTGGAAACGTGAATACTATTTTGTCGATAAATTCCTGGAAACGTCTATCATTTTCTAAAGCTCTCTTTTTCCAATTGAATTCTACGAGGCACAAAATAGCCGGCTCTATCTTCCACACCATTATCTCGTAGCTCGAGTATTTTAAATTTTCTTCCGTATGTTCACACTTACAGAAATGTATGTAAGAAGATTCCACTCCTTATTACTTATATATATGTACATTCCAATATTCTTGTACATAAACTCGTAGCCTATTATTTCCTGACCGCAAGTTAAAAGCACACATCGCCCTAGTGGCAACTGGTCCGCTGGTGGTCGTCTAGTCATGTATGGATATTAGATTATTTCCTTTTTTATTGAACACTATCGGCCCGCCCCGGCTTTGCACGGTTATGAAATGTACAAATTAACCCTCCTCTTCAATCACTTTATCTATTAAAAAAATCCGCATCAAAATCCGTTGCGTATCTTTAAAGATTTAGGGTCATAACTCACCGAGACGACATTGCGACTTGGAAAGCGACGTCGCCACCTAGTTCGTATTGAGATATATGACGGCTAACGCACTTGGTGACCGAATGGCGACGCTTTGGCGACGCAGGAACGCTAGACCTAGCCATGACAACATCGCTTGACACGTCGCCAACTAGTTCGTATTGAGTTGTATGACGGCTAAGGGCCATTCCCAAATCAACGAATCTCGACTAAAAATGTTCCTGGTCATTAATAATTGAATTATTAGATGTAGAGATTACCCTAACCAAATGGATCGGAAGACAAAATAGTCCTGTGCCAGCTGCGAAAGGGCCATTTGCATGCAAAACATTTTTTGGAAAAACTGTATAGATTTCAACTCCAGTTCCTAAGACAATTCTTCGATTTCAGTTTTTTTTTTTAGATTATAAAGTTACTTATTTTAAATTCTATCAAACAATTAAGTCATTTTATTTGAGTAAACTTGGTTTTCTTTAGTTCCTTTTAATTTTTGAAAGGCTAACAAATTTTGCTTGTTTCCAATTCATAATAACTTGCTTTCACCTAAGTAAAAAATAAAAACTGTAACAATGATGCTATTATTTAATTTTTAATACGTTATTGTATTATTACCTTATTATAACAAAAAAATAATTAATACAATATTTCTTCACAAACAAGTTTTATAATCAATTTTGTTATATTATACCCTGCCTTTGTTATATTATACATACTCCTTGTTAGATTTTCTCACCATACTCTCGCCGGGTTAAGTCAGACTTCGCAAACTACTGAATCGGAAGTCGCTTTGAGAAGGGAGAAATTACAATAAAAAACCTAAGGCTAATTACGTAAAAACCAGTTAAGGAAAAGTTTATTTTCAATTAGTTACTGCAATCAGGAGTCATTTGTCATAACCACATCCACATCTGCGCCACCGGAGCCATTCCAGAGCAGTAGAACTGCAAAAAATCCTCTCCAATATAATTACAACGTGTTCATAATTTTATTCAAGTGTTACCACTAATTTTTAGTACCGTTGACTAACATCCATAACAAAAGCGATTTGTTTACTTTGGGGTTATATCAACCGGTGTAATTTGACCTACCTTATGAAAAAACCAGCTTCAAAATCCTTTTCAATGGGCAGAGTCGTCGCGTAATAAACATGTAAAATACATGAAAACAAAAAATGACAGTTGCTTGTTAAAAATTCCCATAAGTTTTACTTCAGTTTACATCTCCATTCGAAATTTTACCAAAAACGGCTGAGCGGTGTAGCTGTGGCAGCCTTTCGAATTTGTAATATTGGTATGGAGTTTGTTTATTCCTCTGGATATATTTCACATTATTCAAATAAAGGATGTTCCCAAAGTACATGGACGGTAACTTTTTTGATTTATTCTTTCGTAATAAATCTGAACATCTGTATTTGTGGGCGAGAGTTTGGTTAACTTTGCCGTTGTTTGACAATTCCTTCATTCACGGTTGATTTATATTTTACTTTTCTAAATTTATTATGTTCAAATACGTAATACTGTTATGGAATACAATTAAGTGGAAAACTTTTAACACAGGTATCAGTTTTTTTTCAAATTAAAATAACGATGTACTAAACTTTGACAATTAACGAGTTAGGTATAATTACACATAATTCACTCACGTTAAATATGTGATGTGTCCAACAGTATTTAATGGAATAAACGAATATAACTAGGGAGAAGTCCCTCGAATTTAATTTTCTTTGCTTTATTTTTATATTGAACAAGCAAACGGATTTCCTGTTAGTAAAAAAATCACGCCGCCTAAAGACACCAAAGGTGGTAATGGTGCGTTGCCAACCTGAGGCCGAGATTGTAGACCTCGAGCAAAAGTAAATATACCGGCTACCTCACCCTCCGAACCGGAACATGTCAACAGCAAGCACTGACGATCTGGCGGCAGGAATAGGTCCGGAATCCGGGTGAGTCGCTGCGAAACTCTACCACCTAGTCAGATGTCACGGTGTTAGTGACGGTAAGCCTATGCTCGCATTTTACGAGCTGCCTGGCAGGAAGGCAGATGGTCTATTCTGCAAAGGAGCCTGGACCAACACGCTGTCCCTAGAAATGAAACTAAGTCACTTTCCGCTGTCTCTCCTTATGTATGCATAGATCTTAAAACTACACATCTGATTTTGATGCAGTTTTCTTTCAGTAGGAATGATTCAAAAGGAAGATCTATATCTACGTAAATAATAAATAAATAAATATCCCTGAATAAGTTTCACAAATTGAATCTAACCCCAAAATAAGCAAATTATATTATGCTTTTGTTATGGGTCTTAGTCAAGGATTGTAATACATATAAATAATTAAATATATACCAGGATAAACATAATAAACATTCAGACCCGGAAATGCAGACATCTAAATGTTCATCACACAAATGCCTTCCCCCGTCGGGAATCGAACCGGAACCTCGCGGTTGATCGATATAGTACGCTAGCCACTCGACCGACGAGGCGGTCAACATAATAACATAGGAGTAACATAGGAGTTTGTCCACCTGCGCAAAGCTGAGACGGGCTGATAGTTTTTTTTTATATAAAATCAAAATTAATCACCTTTGCGAAAACATTTCCCGCACACAGCCGCTGTAAACAAAAGAATAAAGCGGGTCTTTGCTGAAAGTCTGATCGTGCATATTTTAATATTTATTCAAAACTAGCTGTAACTGCAACTTCGTTCGCGACGGTCGACAACAATGGAAAATCCTATTCAAATATTTAAGTCCACATCAATCGTGCCAAACGGACAAACTTTTACATTCGCAATATTGGTGTGTGTGAGGAAATTACCGATATCGCACTGTGCGGATTTTAAACCTGAAATATTGTACACCGTAGAGTATATCATAGAGAGTATCGTAGAGTAATGTCATATCCGCCTTACCTATCTACAAGCAAAATTTTATTACGATCTGTAAATTCACTTTGAATCGCGGTCGGGATACAGACTGAGAGTTAATAATCCAATTTCTAAAAAACGTGTTCTGCTGCCCCTGTTTCAGTTGTCTGCTCCTAAATTTTTATTAATATCTTCAATGTGCAGAATTTATTCTGTCTTCAATTGATCTGTACCTATGTATAGATATGATATATTTTACATTTCTACGAAGGAATTTTAGTTGCACGCATTTGCAGTTTTCGAGAACAAAATTGTCTTTGATAAGATCAAGTCAAAAATATCTTCGTTATAAATAGCTTCGACGTTAATGCAACAAGCACAAACAACGTAGATGTACCACCTCTTTGATATTTTCCAACAACGTTCTCAGAATTTATAATCTACCCACTTAGAGTCTTTTCGTCTGAAAATAGATACTTAAAGTAAAATATTGTTGGTTTATTATTTACTT
The DNA here is from genome assembly GCA_002245475.1 of Calephelis virginiensis. NCBI lineage: Eukaryota > Metazoa > Arthropoda > Insecta > Lepidoptera > Riodinidae > Calephelis > Calephelis virginiensis. Next base: position 1,589 of record NJDC01010686.1, on the reverse strand, counting down.
TTAATTTTACATCTACCCACTCAGAGTATTTTCGTCTGAAAATAGATACTTAAAGTAAAATAATGTTGCCATATTATTTACTTTTACTTTTACTTTAAATTTCTATCTGTCTATAGTGTTTCATCGCAGTATTAAAAAAATGAGTTTCATACATCACACCGTCAGATCATCAGAAAATAAGAATATTGTACTAGATTTTATTTTATATTTACTTCATTGCACCGGTAATAGTCGAACCAAAAACTTGTGGACATATTTTACTCCTGAATCAAGACCAAAGGTCAGCATCATTATTCCACCTGTCTTTATACTGTCTACCATCTCCTGGACTTTTTTATCTCTGGCAATAAGAATACGCTGTTTCATGAGCTGCGCGTTGTCGGAATAAACGCTAGTAAAAGTTGAATGACAAATATTTCCGTATATCTCTAACGTAGAGTGAAAGCCAGTCTTCAACTTGATGTTTCTAACACGTACTAACATTTTTGTCAAATCTTTGAGCTCTCGATTTATATAGATGTTGAAAGTATTGAAATCAGTCTCTTCGGTGACATAACCTTATGACTATTTTTATTAACATCGTCCTCTACGCATTACGCCGTTGCCATATAACTTTACCGCCACCTAACGGCCAATGGCTTTGGTTTTGATGATAATATGATTTTTCTGACTTTCGGAGCTCGAGCTATTAAAATTTAATTTTACCCACCGTACCGTACCGCACTGTACCGTACCGTACCGCACCATACCGCACCGTACCACACCGTACCGCACCGTACCGCACCTTACGAAATAAATGGTTAAAATATAGACCAGTGCTAACAAGACCGCTGGCAGTAGAGTGCTGTGCAGCAACTTGCCCGGGTAGGAATCTACCGCCTTACCTATACCTGCCGCCATAATCACTCATTCATGTTCCGGTCCGGAGGGTAGGGTAGCCTGTAGACTTATACAATAGGCCTAACATCCCGGCCGCAGGATAGCGACGCACCTGTAACATCCTTGATGTCTGCAGACCACGGTTGTATCTTACCATCACGAGACCCGTTTGCTTGTTCGCTGACTTATCAGATAAAATAAGCAATAAAAAAACAAGACAACACGCTTTCCAAAAACTACTACCCGACTGGAGACCTTAACACTGTCAAGTATATATTATGACAACTTAAAACCTACATAGGATAAAACAAAGTCGCTTCCTCTGTCCCTATGTCCCTTTGTATGCTTAAATCTTTAAAACTACGCAACGGATCTTGGTGCGGTCTTTTTAATAGATAAAGTGATTGAAGAGAAAGGTTGATATATATTTCATAACCGTTCAAAGCCAGGGCGGGGGGCTAGTTAAGTTATAATATTAGCGCACGAGTTCAATAATACCCACACATAGACAATAAATTAATTGAAGATTGAAAGTGGGTTAGATTATTAGATTATAAGTGGGTTAGATAGATCATATATATGTAAAATATATAAAAATAATATCTAACCGAGCCACTGATTATCGTAATAAGCCCCAATGGCTCACTGTTGCGTCGCTGTGATTTCACAGCGACTTTCATTTCACAGCGACAGCGATTTAACAGATATCA
>NJDC01010682.1:9022-36356 GCA_002245475.1 Calephelis virginiensis | reverse complement strand
AGTAACAGTAATAATAATAAATATTTATGGACAAGTTACTTAAATTAAATCTAACCTCAAAGTAAGCTAATTATATGTTTGTGTTATGGGTGTAGACAATATATGCGTTTTAAGGAGATCTGTAGCGTTATTGAATTTTTTCCTATTAAACGTATATATTAATTCCACTTATCAACTGCGCGATTCGGATTCGCTTCCCGAAGGGGGCAGGCATTTGTATGATGAACATTAACGCTAAGAATAAATTTTTAAACAAAAAAATAAGCCAGACTACCCTACATCCGTGGTTCTATATAGATCGCCTCTGTGGTCTAGCAGTCCGGCATCGGACTTGACTTCTTGAGGTCCCGGAATCGATTTCATGGTCGGGCAACAAAAAAATTAGAAAACATGTATTTTCAATTTTCTAGTAAAATTACATTGCCCGGGGTTGGACATGTGCCCGGTTGGCAATAGGTTTTGCTACCTTTCAAATTGTGGGACTTTGACTAAGAACTCACGGTGCGGTTTTTAACCGCGCCCGCGGCACGGTAATATTATCTATACAGAATACCGTCTTTACCATAAGGGCACACGGGGCCAGTGCCCAGGGGGCCCCGAGAGATCGAATATTTCTCTCACATTTAACCTCAAATTATTTCTTATTGTCTAAACGTCGATCTTTTCAGATTTACTCGAATCAATACACGACACATTTGAGTGATTCAAACACCATCGTAACTAACCAAACATTTACTTGAATGTATAAGCTAGAGTCTACCCCGTGTTGTTCCGGGCTCCTTTGAAAAATATACCATCTGCTTTTCTGTGCCAGGCAGCTCGTAAATAGCGAGCGCAGGCTTACCATCACTAACACCTTGACATCTGACTACGTGGTAGAGTTTTGCAGCGACTCGCCCGGATTGGTCACCCGCCTTTGTTTGGAATTGGAGCGGCGCGCGGGCGGCGTGCGCGCGCGCCTGCTCGGCGCCGACCTGCTGCGTGTCGTACCGCGCCGCCGCCGCCGCCGCCGCACTCTCCGCCGCGCGCCGCTCCGCCGCCTCCAACGCGCCGCGCTCCGACGCCGCGCTGCCCGATCTGGGTGACCTCGCACATTACTTGCGGACCTCGTTACTGTTAACCTCTTATTATGGATTTGGAGAATATTCAGATCGGACACTATTAATTAATCCATTATATAGATAAAAAGGCGAAACGAGTATCTAATTTTCAAAAATAACGGTGTTCCACAAATATTTTATTTTAGCCATAAATAATGGTGTTTTTGATTTGTAAGTTCGCCGACCGAGTCCGTCTGTCTGTTTTTGACAAACTGAACTGTGCCAAAAAAAGACAACATTTTTTCAACAAATCATATAAACCCTTTGAAAACTTTATTTGCTAAAACCTACTAATTACAAGAAAAAATAAGAGTTTTCCTTTTCTATAGATCTACAAAATAGCATCATATCTATATTTTAAGTGTAACTTACTACGCCAAATGTAACTTTCAAAAAAAATGAAAAATGTGCTAATTGTAAAGCTATTTACCTAAATGGATACAGTATATTCTTATGAGATCAAGCTTATAGATTCGTCGATGCAGTTAGGCGAATACGCTAGCCACTCGACCAACGAGGTGGTCAATAAATTTTAATATTTTGTTGATAAGAACGCCATCTCCATTTCTGAAGACCAACTACGTTGTTTCATAACTGTATGTTGCGCCATCTGTGATCTTTTATCGTTATCTATATATATAAAAATCAATTGCTGTTCGTTAGTCTCGCTAAAACTCGAAAACGGCTGAACCGATTTGGCTAATTTTAGCTTTGAACTATTTGTTCAAGTCCAGGGAAGGTTTAAAAGATAAGAAAAACGGTAAAAAAATGCGAGGAAACTAGGAAAAAAAATTTTCCCGTACAAACTGAACGGGTGGAACGAAGTTCGCCGGGAAAGCTAGTCATCAATATATTTGTTTGTGTGTGTCAAATGCATGATAGTGTGGGTAATGTTTTATTTATTAATTTAATGTACTTTATAAGCATTATTATTGAAAAATATAAGCGTTCTGCACTTTTCCTATACATGAGCTATAGGTGTGCCCAATTTTATACTTTATTATTTTCGTAAAAAGAGGTCCAAAGTTTTGGCATCACGTATTTATATTTAGGTTACGGCATTGATACCTGTGCTAAGGGGCTTATTAAAGATTAACCTAAACAAAATGTACACATTGTATAGCTTACAAACGACCTTACACAAACGAGAAAGAAAAAGCATATTTTTTAGATTGTAATTGTTTTTTTTTAACCGTTTACTGAAAAGGGGATTGTATTTTTAACTCCTGTAGTTTTTTTATGAATGGTAATCGATTTTTCTGTCATTTCTAAACTGATTTCAAAAATTCTTTTTTGGGATCCCGAAAAATAGAGACATGGGATCCCGATAAATAAAGGAGTTTTCCTTTACTATTTTTTTGTGTACGTACCAATGATAACTTATTTAAAATCAAATTCGGTTTCCTGCAATTTTACTACGCTTAAACTGAAAAGCAAAATTTTAGATGTTTTTTTGGACTGATATTCTTCATGCTTAATCATTTAGGTGGCATTCAAATCCCTTATTAATAGACGTATGCAGTTATATTCCACATTTTGTGGAGGAAGTATCATTGGCCCTAATAAAATCCTATCAGCAGCCCATTGTTTCGCTGAAGATCCTACTGCTTGTCAAAGGCTGTTCAAAAATACAGGGTGAGTAAGCTGAACAAAAAGAAATTGAAATTTGACTTTCTGAACAAACTTGTCAGGTTTGCGAAAGTTTTCGCTTATGACACCGAGGCTTCTGTGATCTAGTGGTCCAGGATAGGCTTTTTTTATGACATTGGAAGGCAAATAAGCAGGCGGATTTCCTGGTGGTAAGAAATTCACGTCACCTAAAGACACCAAAGGCGGTAATGTTACAACCTAAGGCCGGTATGTTAGACCTAGAGCAAAAGTAAGTTTACCGGGCTACCATCCGAACACGTCAACGACAAGCACTGTCGTCATGGCGGCAGGAATAGGTAAGGCAGTTGTACCAATCTGGGCAAGGCATCATGTCAATGGAGATAATGTTTTGGGGATAGGTAGGATAGGATTCCTATTTTAATTAGGTTAATTACACGTTTCATTCTCAGATTTCAGTTAGGATTAAACATACATTTTTTGAGTTTTTTTTTATTTCTGACGGCAGAGACTATTATTTCCGTCTTTTTTCAACCATTAGATCAGTTTATTCTACTGATTAGATATGTTAAAGCATCTCTTTCTGCATTCACTGTAATTTAGTTTCCATTCTTGTTTGTTTTAAATATTAATACCTATAATTATAACAAGCCTCTGCTTTTAGAATGATTTATGACATCTAGTGTTAGATGCATTTTTATATTTTTAAGAACCCCATTGTACAATATCTCGCTTAATCTTGTTCCATACTTAAGGGTTGCCTTATAGAGATCGCTGACTTGGCGATAAAGCCGCCTTTGTGTATCTTCTTAGTTTAAGTTATTTTGATGTATTTGTAATTTCTCTGTATTTGGTGTTCAATAAAGATGTGTTACTAGTGGTCGCCCATTGGTCGAAATTCGATCATAATACATTTTAATATCTTGCTAATAAGAACGCCATCTTCATTTCTCAATACCAACTATTTTGTCTTCAAACTTTTTAGTGCGCCATCTGTGATCTTTTATAGTTATCGTCAATATAATTGTTTGTGTGTGTCTAATGTATGGTAGTGTGGGTAATGTTTTATTTATTGATTTAATGTACTTTATAAGCATTATTATTGAAAAACGTTAGCGTTCTGCACTTCTCCTACACATAAATTATAATTGTGCCAAATGTTATGCTCCTGCGTTCGCGCAATTTTCGTAAAAAGGTTTCCAAAGTTTTGGCATCACGTATTAATACATACATTGTATTGTAGATCAAAAAGATCGCTATCAGGGAAGTACGCTGTCGCAGGACAACTGCTGAACAGAGACTACTACTATCCCGACAACGCAGGGAAAGGACAGTGGAGATCGCTGATACATGTAGCATATCCATGGACATATAAATTTCCGAAGGATGATATCGCTATAGTGGTATGTTAAAAAAAGTTTTTTTATGAAAAGGTACACATGCCCGCAAAATTGACGATAAGGCGTCAAGGAAAGGTCTGTAAAGTAAAAGTAAAGTTAAGTATATTCACGCTCATATCCCCGAAGGTACAGGCAGAGCCACAACCTGATCACCCACGACTAGCGGAAGACACTAAGGCCCACGGTGTGATAGGTGGCAAGCCTATCGCCAATCGGACACATATCCAATCCAGGCAACGTTACCTTTACTAGAAAATTTAAAATGCACAAATTCTATTTTTTTGTTGTCTGACCTAGGGATCGAACCCAGGGCCTCTAGAAGTCAAGTCAACACCGGACCGCTAGACCACAGAGGCTATAATAGGTCGGTATAGATATAAATTGATGTAATTTTGGGATTTGATAGTTGTGATTTGACAAAAATGGTTGTCAACTTGGGTTCAGGTTAAGGGTAATACTTTTTTCACTATTTACTTACCAACTTGAATTCTTGCGGCCCGATACTACTGTGTTTATGGAAAAACTAAAGACGGATAAATCGTTCTCTTTGCGAACTTCATAAATGGAAGTACTCTTTTTTTTAAATAAAGAAGCCAATTGGATCTCGGATTCTCAAACATATTGAATAGAAAATTCACCGGGCTAATTTTTCCGAATAGACCATCTTCCTTCCTACCAAGCAGCTCGTAAAAGGCGAGCATAGGCCTACCGTCACTAACACCATGACTAGGTGGTAGAGTTTCGCAGCGACTCACCCGGATTGGTACCACCGCCTTACCTATTCCTGCCGCCATAATCATGACGTGTTCCGGTTCGGAGGGTAAGGTAGCCGGTAAACCTACTTTTGATCGAGGCCTAACATCCCGACCTCAGGTTGGCAACGCACCTATGCCACCTTTGTTGTCTTTAAGCGGCGTGAATTTCTCAACATCAGGAAATCCGTATGCTTGTTTGCCTTCCAATATAATAAAAAAAAGCTAAAGCTGGAGAAGACACAGCGTCTGTCTGCGACCTGCCTGCAACGCATAATGCAGTACGTCGGCCACGGTGCACGCAGGGATGGCAACAATTTGGGGCGTCTGATAGTGACAGGGATGATGGAGAGGAAAAGACTTAGAGGACGAAGTCCCTATCGGTGGTCGGACCAAATCTTCAAACAGCTGGAGATGCTCGTCAGCGCTGCTCTTCACCAAGCGACGGAACGCTACCGATGGAAGCAGCTGGTAGACAGGATCAAAAGGAGTCACGATCCTCAGCAGTAAGGGAATCGACTAAAAAGAGAAAGATGCATAATTAGCAAAATTTTTCAGTTTTTGTTTCGACTGTGCCCGCAAACTCCTCCGCGTGGATTTGAAGGTTTTATACCGGCTACCTTCAAGCTCCGTCAACAGCAGTCCAGTCGTTTCAGAGATGAGCCAAAACAAACAGACAGACAGACAAAATTATAAAAAAAATATTTTGGGATATGACCATATATATATTCATATTCAAGTTATTTTTATACAAAAAAAACACACTTCAATTTGGTTCAAGTATATAGACAAAAAAATAAATAGTAAACAATAGTTCCTAAACAAATTACACAAATTAAATCTAACACCAAAGTAAGCAAATTATATGTTTGTATCAGGGGAGTTAGTCAACGATTCTAATACATAGAAATACTTAAATAAATACCAGAATAAATTTAATAAACATCCAGACCCGGAAATGCAGACATCAAAAAGTTCATCACGCAAACGCCTGTCCCCGTCGGGAATCGAACCCGAGCCTTGCTGTTGGTCGATGTAGTTAGGCATGTACGCCAGCCACTCGACCAACGAGGCGGTCAAATAACATATTTGTTAACAATATATTTTCAGTACACGAGACATCCATTTGTATTCAACAATATCGTGAATTATATACCATATGCCGTACTTCATAGAGATTACGTTGGAGAATGTTTAGTTTCTGGCTTTGGGCGTATGGCGTTAGGGGTAAATATTATTTTATATTTTTTTAGAGCTCTTACACACGAACGGCATGTCACCAACATCATAGGTAACTGCAGTCGTCGACGCATCGGCGGCAGCAGTCAACACGTCGACGGCTGCCGTCGACAGGCGACAACGCTTGCCGTCACAACAGCAAGCGTCGCCACTTGTCGGCGGCTGCAGCTACCTATGTCGTTGGTGACATGCCGCTCGTTTGTAGGAGCATTTATATCTTACACGTCACCTCTTTTAGGTATTGGATGTACATAAACAGTATTTTATAAGCTCGGTACAATATCTGATGAGTTTAAGAGTATCTTCACGCTTGTATCCCCGAAGAGGTAGGCAGAGGCATAACCAGGGCGCCCACGACTAGCCGACGACACTAAGTCCCACAATGTGATAGGTGGCAAGCCGATCGCCAACCGGGCACATATCCTATCCCGAGCATCATTTTTTTTTATTAGAAAATTGGCAAAACCCCAGGACCTCTGCAGTCAAGTCCAACACCTAAGCCGCTAGACTACAGAGAGACAAGGTTTAGCCCTGATTATGCTGTTATAAACGAAACCGGTAGGCTATTTGTAAAATAGCGAATTACAAGTGACACGTAAAACAGTACAAGTGTTTCTTCATTTGAAAATATGAAGAATTTTCACAATGAGGGATGAACGAACATTGACTTTATATGAACATGGATAAAAAATTGCTATAAGTTATTTTAACCACAAAAAAACACATTTTCTTTTTTTGCCCCAACCGGAAATTGAATCCGGGCCCTCTTGAAATCAAGTCCGAACCTGGATCGCTAGACCACAATAAAAGTTTGTCAAAAAATAAGGGTTTGTTAAAAATTTTTTTTTTAAGAACTACGCGATGAAGATTGTTCTTTTCTATAATATAAGGGTGGGGTTTGTCGAAGCTTATTTGAAATTTAAGTTCAGGCTTTTTATTTCTTTTTTTTTCATATTGCAGCAAAGAGCGGAAGTTTTATACTTGGCCCACTTAACCTTGCTGCCGGCCTACCAGTGCGCCATTTTGTTTAGAAAGAAAATGAGAAAGTTCATTTGTACTGCAACGAGAGTAGCCGACGTTGGGAAGGTGAGGTTTTCTTTTTTTATATATAGTATTGGACTGCTAACAAGCAAACGGATTTCTACATGGTATGAAATTCACGCTGCCTACCAGAGGTGGTAACGATGCGTTGCCAACCTGAGGCCGGAGTGTTAGGCTTCATGCAAAAGTAAATTTTCCAGGTACTTTACCCTCCGAACCGGAATAAGTCAACGGTAAGCACTAACGTTACGGCGGGATAAGTAAGGCGGTGGTACAAATCCGATTCGTTACGAAACTGTGCCACAATCAGGTGTCACGATGTTTACTCTATACCGAAGAATAGTAAGAAAAAAGAACTCAATTTTGGCGCCATCGAGAGAACATGGTCTAAGGTTTTTCATAATTATTGAATTTCGTGTTTATATTGAGCGAAATTAGTCAATTTTGATGGCATTTTGTACAATTTTGTTCAGTGAAAGTGCACAAATGAAATAATCATGAAGAAATAAGCGTATTGTGTATTTCCCCGTTGCCGCCAAATCTTACTACATGAGCTTGAGTAATGAGGTCACCGCTTTACCCAAGACCCTGACATGACTTATTGATGACTTATGACTTATAATTTAATCCCGATTTTGGTAAATTCGATCCAAATTTCTGCTTGACTATTGTGGCAAAATGCTAACGCTAATGCTGAAACTTAAAGAAAGAAAGAAGAAGAGACAACTGTACTTAAAAATCGTCAAGTATGAAAAGTGGCACCGCTGGTTGTTTTTTGCTGTCGTATAAAACTTTTGCGTTACAATATGTTTAGCCCTCTATTCATCGCCCTCGAAAAAATCGCCACGATGCGGCCTGATTCCGTCCGTCCAAATGTGCGCCATGCTTTAGTGGAAATAATCTTATGCTTGACTTTTACGAGCTGCCTGGTAGAAAGGCAGGTGGTCTATTTTGCTAAGGTGCACGGACGTTTGTGTAATATCTTATAACGGTGAGACACAAACGTGGACTATAAACACCATTGATATAATGGTGTCTCTTCCTATGGCCTAGGTTGTTTAGCTTACTGTGCAAGTATATATATTACCCTGCCCTCCGGACTATAATATGACACTGTGATTATGAAGGTAAGAATAGGTAGTAAAAAATCATTAGCCGGGCGAGTTGCTGCACAGCTTCCCAATCAGCGCCCTCTGTACAAAAGACCATCTGCCTCCATGTCTTTCAGCTCATAAGTAGCTACCATCGGTTATTTCATTACATACAACATCATCAGTGTTAAGAGTGCTATGCTCCTGCAATTCCTATTGATAGTACAATAAATTACTTAAATATCTGACCACTTCCTTTTATTCCTTGACATTGGTATCAATAATGATATTGGAAGGCAAACCAGCAGACAGATTTCCTAATGGTAAGAAATTCACGCCGCCTAGAGACACCAAAGTGGTAATGGTGCGTTAACAACCTGAGGCTGGAGTGTTAGGCCTAGAGCAAAAGTAAGTTTACAGGCTTACGCCAACACGCCATGACGTAATGGCGGCAGGAATAGGAAAGGTGGTGGTACCAATCCGGGTGAGTCGCTGCGAAACTCTACCACCTAGTCAGATGTCACGGTGTTAGTGTCAGTAAGCCTATGCTCGCCTTTTACGAGCTACCTGGCAGGAAGGCAGGTGGTCCATTCTGCAAAGGAGCCTGTGACCAACACGGGGAACAAACCATTGCCAAGCTAAATTTGCATCAAGTAGCCAATTTAGCAAAATCGGGCTAAGGTAAGTCATTGAAAATTATTAATAAGCTGGCATAGGAAGGGTTCGAATAAATCGGTGGCCTTCTTACTCAATCTTATCTAGTGAGATTTGGCGACAATGAGGAATTATACGATACTTATTTTCCTTATGAATACTTTGCTTGCTCACTTTGTCTGAACAATATTGTATAAAATACCACTTAAGTTGACTAATTTTACTCAAGAAATGCACGAAATTCTATAATTACGAAAAAACTACGAGCAACGTTTCTCTCGATGGCGCCAAAATTCTTTAGACTGAAAGTATTTTCAGGGGGTCGCAAATATGTGATTTTTTATTAATACCCTTTTTATTTATCGCCTCTGTGGTCTAGCGGTTCAGGTGTTAGACTTGACTGCATGAGGTCTCGGGTTCGAATCCCGAGTCGGGCAAAAAAAATTTGGTTTTTCTAATTAAAAAAAATGTTCCTCGGGATTGGATATATGCCCGGTTGGCGATAGGCTAGCCACCTATCACATTGTGGGTCTTAGTGTCTTCGGTTAGTCGTGGGTGCCCTGGTTGTGCCTCTGCCTACCTCTTCGGGGATATGGGCGTGAAGATACTTTTTTATTGATACCAATACATAGTCATTTTGGTCTCAGGGTGATTCTGGAGGACCTCTTGTGTGTGCGAAAACTGGCGATTACAATGATACTTCCCCCAGAGGAGTACTAGTCGGTGTAGTCAGTGGCAACAAGCCTGGCTATTGTTCCTTCTTCACCAGGGTCAGCGCCTACAGGGGATATATCGCCAGAGGTGGGTCCAACCTTATACGCCCTAGTAGAATTATCTATATAATTATTGCAATAAAAGCCACATTTGCATTATTTTAATTTGTTTTATTGTTTTTGTTTAGTTATATTAATACGTAATGCCAAAACTTTGGACCCCTTTTTACGAAAATTGCGCGGACGCAGGAGCATAAAATTTGGCACATTTATAGTTAATGTGTAGGAGAAGTGCAGAACACTAATATTTTTCAATAATAATGCTTATGAAGTATATTAAATCAATAAATAAAACAATACCCACACTACCAAGCATTTGACACACACAAACAAATATATTGATGATAACGATAAAAGATCACAGATGGCGCACCATACAGTTTGGAAACAAAGTACTTAGTTGGTCTTGAGAAATGAAGATGGCGTTCTTATCAATAAGATATTAAAATTTATTATGGTCGAATTTCGGGTGTTCACCAACGGGTGACCACTAGTAACATTAAAATAAAAAAACTTAACATTTTTTGTAGTAAGAAGATGTTCTTTTCTCTGACAATTATTGACACAACGAAAAATATAATAAGCGAAATCGTTCCATCCTTTACAAGTGACACCTACCCACCTATAACATCTTTTTGAGTTTACGAAGTCTCATCTGGGCAGGAACAGATAAGGTAATGGAATTAATCCGGACCTATTGGAATTAATCTAATAAATTATGGCCAAACTCGACCACCAAGTCGAACTTCTGGTATTAGGGACTAACGAATCGACATATGCCTATTACAGACTGCTTGGTAAGAAATCGTAGCGTTGTTTTAAGAAGAACGAAATAAACACGGTTGTTGTTAAGAAAATAAGTGCAATATCATTTTTTCGGTCTCGCTGGATGAAATCTTTGATCAAATGTAAGGTTACTCGATCTCGATGTCATTGGAATCGGATCTATCATTTTTGGCACTTACCTACTCGTTTTTTCTTACTGTTTTGGCCTTCACGTTAGTATTTTGTAATTTTATATCAATTATAATTAGTCATTAGTCATATTAAGTCGTCAGTAAGTCATGTCAGGCTCTTTGGTGAAGCGGTGGCCTCATTACTCAAGCTCATGTAATGCGATTTGGCGGCAACGATGAAACACACGATACGCTAATTTCTTCGTAATTATTTCATTTGTGCACTTTCACTGAACAAAATTGTACAAAATGCCACCAAAATTGACTAATTTCACTCAATATCAACACGAAATTCAATAATTATGAAAAAACTTCGACCATCTTTTCTCCCGATGGCGCCAAAACTCATTCACACTTAAATATAGAAACGGTTTTTTTTTAATGACTGACTTGTTGCCAACCTCGCGGTTTTTAGAACTTCACCGAGCTTTGGGTAGAAAGGGATTGTTACAGCGCGTACGAACTGTGCACTTAGCGCCATGACACCATTTTTATGTTGACAAAAGATAGGTTTGATAACGGCACCGAAGATGTCCGCTAATGAGCGCTTGCGGCGAATGCGGAGCGCCAAGCGTGGCAGCGGGAGATGGGTCGCATTGCAGTGGATTGCACAGTTGATTCGTACGAATTGTAACTTTTGGTTCCAGAAAAATTTAACGAATCCGATAAAATAATTTATTGTTTATTACTAAATAAATTAAAAAAAAATAATAATAAAAGTATCTTCACGCCCATAAAGAATAAGAATGAAAGAGTAGGCTGAGGCACAACCAGGGCATCCACGACTAGCCGAAGACACTAAGTCCCGCAATGTGATAGGTGGCAAGCCTATCGCCAACCGGGCACATGTCCAATCCCGAGCAATATTTTTTTTAATAGAAAATTGGAAAAACACATTTCTTTTTGTTGCCCGACCCGGGATTCGAACCCGGGAACTCATGAAGTCAAGTCCAACACTTGGACCGCTAGACAACAAAGGCGAATTTTAATAATTTGCTGGTATGTTGTTCCATAGTAAAATGAAGCATCCGATTACAATTTACTATTTCCATGAAATCGAGATTCTAGAAATAGGGGAGCTCGCGATGCGAAATGTGTAGTAACTCCAGCGTTATTGGGACCCATTGCACTTTGTCGATTAAATAGTGGAGAGAAAAAAAGGTCATGTAAGGTTTTTCTTTTTAGCGGTGCGTTAAGTGTCTAGAAGCTAAAATAACAATTTCAGTCACTTGATCATAGCCGAACTCATCAGATATTAGTAATATATGTGCCTAATGTGTCTCCGATGACAGAAAGATGTCAATCAGACAGATTGCTGATTGATTAACACAATGTCATGTAACTTGGTTTTTGAAAGTTTCTGAAACTCCTACTCCCGTACGTCTAGTCCAAATCATAAGAAAATTCAAACATGGACTTATTGGCATGCTATAAGCTCGCCATACTACGCCATACGCCATACAATCTGACATGCGCGAGTATATTTTCAAGCCAAAAAAAAAATTAGACAGACAACCCTACATGCGCCTCTCTATTAATTTTATATTTAATTTAATACATAATAGACGTGTTCAACAATGGTACAGGGTATCTCCCATATCTTAATCTGACGCGCCTGAGTTAGTCCAAAAATCCCCTACTATAGAGTTAGTTTATTGATGAAAAATACAGAAGGGGTCGAAGATACAAATAGATATATAACTTAAGATAGTTTATTCTGTCTTTGAAGACCGTTTGAATAATAAGACGGAAAAAAAGAAAAAGTTAAGTAAAAATAAGTAAAAAGCGGTTATTCAAAGAACAAAATGCATTTTTATTAACCACACACACGTTTTTAACTAAACACAAATGGGAAAAAACAAGCCAATTTTATACATTCTGAAGGAGTTTCTTACAATTGTATAAAATAGACACAGATATATCTAAATTAAATCTAAATATATAAAAGCTATAAGTAAAATGTTTTGCAGTTTAATCCGATCAGCGTTGTCAGTGACCCACTTTTGAAATGCACCAATTCTAGTATGTAGTGATGGCAGGTGAATGTTTATAAGAGATGTTACTCCTACTAGTACTCCTAGGTCTTTGTCTTCCGCGGGATCACCAGTACCATAGCAGATAAGACCAGCACCTTCAGCTTCCTGCAAAATATAATTTTGTTCATTATCTTTATTTTATTGGATATTGCTGGTTTCAATTTCATTTTTGTGAAATGAGAAGAGTAATCAATATGGAGAGCTAGGCAAGTCTGAAAGGTTCGTTATATTTGGTGCTCATACTCATACTCTCCATTAACCTCGCAAGGGAGTTGACGTGAATATACTGTGTGTGTGAGTGTGTGTATGTCCAACAACCTCACTGGTGGAAAAAAAATCATTAGGAGAGCTGTAAGCTTATTCACCATCTTATCATATAAAAAAATAAAAGCTGCTAATGCTGCTTAAACAGTCAAAATATTATAGTACTTGCAAGGAATGAAGGCGTGCTTGACGTTGATAAGCCCTAAAGCGAATATCACACTGGGGATTTAATCTTGCAATATGGACGCACAGTAATGCGATGGCAGTGTGTTTTGTGTCTTTTAAACTTAAGATTTTTTCACTACAAAGTTAAACTCCGTGTTACTGCAAACCCGAGATATTGCAGTACAATATCTACCAAGCAAACATTTATGTTTTCTTTTTATCACAACTTTTTAATAAACTATTGCTTGCCATACTAGTCATAAATTATAAAAAAAACTAATTCGATTTGTATTTCGATACATTTTTATCGATAGTAACTTGACATTCACATCACTATTGCAATGTGTCAAACCGGCCATCAAAGCGTGTTGTTAGTATACCTAATCAGAGATTAGTAAATATAGTATAAGTGACAAAAGTATACTTACGACGGCAGTTAACTTCTTGACGTCATATTCAGTGCAGTAATATTTCCTACAATACCTCAACAGTCTGTGCTCACAGGCGACACGATTAACAAGTTTCAAATTTGTTCTGTACAACTGCTTATTTTTTGACCAACTCTAAAAAAATCTTGTTATTAATAGGTAAACATAATAAACATGTTATAGGAAGGCAAACAAGCAGACGGATTTCCTGACGGTACGAAATTCACGCCGCTTAGAGACACCAAAGGTGGTAATGGTGCGTTGCCAACCTGAGGTCAGGATTTTAGGCCTCGAGTAAAAGTAAGTTTACCGGCTACCTTACCCTACGAACCGGAACACGTCATGACGTCATGACGTTAGGGCGGCAGAAATAGGTAAGGCGGTGGTACCAAACCGGGCGAGTCGCTGCGAGAGACTCTACCACCTAATTAGATGTCACGGTGTTAGTGATGATAAGCCTATGCTCGCCTTTTACGAACTACCTGGCAAGGAAGGCAGATGATCTATTCTGCAATGGAGCCCGGACCAACACGGGGAACATGATGATTATATTGCAATAGTCGAACGATGGCAAAAATAGTTTTGTACATTTTGTGTATTATTTGCGGGCGAACCGCTAGTTAAATATATTTTATAATAAATTTAGCATATTAGAAACCATATAAAAAAATTGACATTTGCCATGAATTTCCGTGCACTGAATTATCTTCCTTGCTCTCACCATAATGTCAGTTCTCGCCACTATTGTATTCCAGTGAAATGCAAATGTAGTCGGTAAACTCTCAGGTTGGCAACAAATGATTACTGTCCTTGATACCTATTGGGTTTTTTTTTATTACGGTTACAGATAGTACAAAACATCTTAACCGATAGAAAACAAAAATAAAAAAGCAGGAAAAAAAAGTCAGTGCCATTTCGGCCTCGAATCGTTAAAAACATTAACGAGTGTGGCAGTTTGGAGAAGAAATCACTACCTTAGTTATTTTCACTGTAGTTCCGAGACAGATGCCATCAAAATCCTGATCCCACTTCGTGTATGGTATTTTGTTAACATACTCATTGAATTTCCACTTTTCATCCATTGTCTGTAAAAATAATTAAAGGTTTTTTTTTTATTTCTACAGGTTATTTTTAAAATACGGAATATCTTATCAATGTCATCTATACATGTAAAACAGTAATAAAACTAAATCTGTACAAGAAATATTAAAAAAATAAAGTAAAGTATCTTCACGCCCATATCCCAAGGGGTAGGCAGAGGCACAACCATGGCACCCACGATTAACCGAAGACACTAAGTCCCACAATATGATAGGTGGCAAGCCTATCGCCAACCGGGCACATTTCCAATCCCAAGCAACTTTTTTTTACTAGAAAATTGGAAAAACCCTATTTTCTTTTAGTTGTCCGTCCCGGGATTCGAACCCGGGACCTCAAGCAGTCAATTCCAACAACTGAACCGCTAGACCACTGAGGCGGTTAAAAAAATATTTCCTCGTATTTTAAAAAGAAAGAATCCTTCTCAGGATACTTAACCCAAAACGAGTGTGATTAATTTTTTGTCAGTTTGTCTGTTCACTATTCATGCAAAAACTACTGAACGTATTTTTAACAAATTCAATGTAGTAGCTTAGAGCCCGGGTCTATGATTACGATACCTTTTACTCTGTGAAAATCTTTCGTTTACATCACTAACCACGAATTGTATATCTTGGTTGCGCTTTTAGCAGGGATGGAAGATACACCGCGGATGTAGAGAGGAGAGTGAGTGCAGGGAATAGTGTGAATGGAGCGTTGGGTAAGCTATTTCAAAGCGAGGTTTTGAGTCAAAAAGCTAGACTCGCTTTGCATTATTCTGAGCTTCTCCCAACGTTTTGTATGGAAGCGAGAGTTGGGTATATCAGAAAACGCATGAAAGTAGGATAAAAGCGGTCGAAATGAGAGTGCAACACTGGCTGACCGCATTCGTAATAGTGAGGTCCGAAAAAGGGTGGGTTTGAAAGTAACTGTTGGTGTTAAAATGAGAAAGGGCATCCTCCGCTGGTTTGGTCATGTGGGAAAAATGACTGATGAAAGATTGACAAAGCAATAAATGAATATTATATTCTACCATATAAATGATAGGACTTTCATACCGATAATTAGAGCAATCCGTACAAAATTATTCCCTAACCATTCCAAGATATCAAAAATTCACAACGTTAATTACTATTATAATTAGTGAGATCCGAGAAAGAGTGGGATTGAAAGAAAGTGTTGGTGTTAAAATGCGAAAGGGCATGCTCCGCTGGTTCGGTCATGTGGAAAGAATGACAGATGAAAGATTGACAAAGCAGATATACAATGCGAATGTGGATGGATGTAGGTGCCCGGGGAGACCAAGGTTGACATGCCACGATCAGATCACTCGGATATTATCCGAGGGTGGTGTCAAGAGTCTCCGTCTTGTGACGTCTGGCACTCGATACTCTCTGCCTACCCCGTAAGGGACATGGCGTGAAGATATGTATGTATGTATGTATGTATGTATGTATATATGTATGTATGTATTTATGTATGACGTATATATGACGTATATATGTATGAACTAACCACGAAAACTAAAGTAACTTAAACGCGTGTAGAGAGTAGTAAATTTTAAAAGTAGTATTTTGAAAAGATTCGTGCTGAAAATTTGCAAGCATTTAATTATATTTTCCCTGCGTTGGTCCCAGTGCGATAAGTAGAATATACCATCTCCTTCTCTGGCAGGCAGCTCGTAAGAGGCAAGCACTGGTTTAAATATAGATCAGTATCAACAATACAGCTGGTAGTCGAGTACTTGCCCCGGTAGGACTCCATCACTTTATCTATTCCTGCTGTCAGCACTTGCTGTTAACTTGATTCGGTTTCAGATGATAAGGTAGCCGGTATACTTACTTTTGCTAAGGGCTTAACATCCCAGCATCAGGTTAGCAACACACCTTTGGTGTCTGGGCGGCGTGAATTGCTGATGATTTGCATAAAAATTAAAAAAATAAAGACAAAAAAATATTGTTGTTCAAGATTTTTTTTTAATCTGAACAGTACTTACCAAAATCGCAAGATTGTAGGCAGGGAATCTATAGAACCTTTGTGAATAAATGTGTTCTATCTTTCTCCATTGTTGTAATAGACCAGAAGGTCCTGAAATTACTGTGTCCAATACACCACCTACCACTCGCAAATCGTCTAAGTCTCTCTTCTTTCTACAAGAAAAATTGGTTACCTGAGCTATTATTTTAAAAATGATAGCTTTAATAAATTACTTGGCACCTATCTCATTGAAGGATTAGTGTCTTTGTTTAGTCGTTGGTATCCTCGTTTTGCCTCTGCCTACCTTTTCGGGGATATGGGCGTGAAGACACTTTTTTTTAACTGAACATTTTTCTACCTATCAGGTAAGAGGTAAGAGTGAAAAATACACAAAGTTAAACGGTATGTATTTCGTATTTTACTAATGTTAATATTGCTTAAAAAATCTCTTTACGCAGGGAATAAGAATTAAATAAAAAGGAATAAGAGAACAGGGGGAGGGATACTAAAGAAGCAAATGATTTTGTACCTAAACAAATAATATTTACTGTTTACACACTGTACACGAAATAATAAGCTAAAGCTTCTTTAAACTATATTCTTAGAATTAAAAAAAAATCGAAAAATCAAACTGGTTTCCTATTCCTTATAAATTATAATATACAAGTTACTAATTTCGTCTGTGTCTTTTTTAACCCCGACGCAAAACGAGGGGTCTAAGTTTGAGGTGTCTGTGTGTGTGCGTGTGAGTATGTGTGTGTCTGTCTGTGGCATCGTAGCTCGTTAGCGGAGCATCGAGAGATTTTGATGCGGTTTTTTTTTATTTGGAAGCTGAGTGATCCAGATGGTTCGTAGCTATATTTTATGGATATTAGTCCAGGTATTCAAGGTCATCGACTCATTTGCAGCATTTTCATAAGTATCGGAATAGATATCATAAGGACTATAAGTATTTATTTTACTTTTAAACATATTTGAGACCTAACACTAACGAGTGCTGGTACAACGGACCTGGTCTGATAATGGAGCTCGAAGATAGGAGACGTAACCCTGGAATGCAGCTGCTGGTAAAGTTTCAGATTATTCAATATTTCGGTCGCGATTCAACCCCCTATCACTACATAGTATAAAACAAAGCCGCCTCCCCTGTCCCTATGTCCCTTTCTATGCTTAAATCTTAAATCTTAAAACTACTGAACGGATTATAATGCGGTTTTTAATAGATAAAGTGATTAAAGAGGAAGGTTCGTATATATATTTTATACCCGTGCAAATCCGGGACAGGCCGCTACTTTATTAATAAATTTTGATTTTTTTTAGTTACTGTAGCTCGTATATCAGGATCTAGAGAAAGTCCCACATAGCTATAATCAAAGTTACATTTTTTTTAACTACAGGACAATGCATATTTTTAAACTACAAAAAAAAGTAATATTCGCTAACCATTGAACCATTGAGACAGTAATAAACAAAATAATTTGTTTCGCAACATATCCCTCATGCGAATCATAACCTATAAACACTCCTTTCATTACATTGATATTTGATTAATTGTTAGGACAACTGGTTTAGCTATTATGTGATCATTTTTTGACAGGCTACACACGCATATAAAACAAAGAAGTTTATAATGTACCAGTTTGGATTATAAATTAATAGTTTTTCTGCCAAAGGTGCAACCCAACACATGTTTTCTCGTATTGGTTACATTCCTCTTTGCGAAATAAGCCATCTGCTGCTTTGTCTGGCATCTCGTAAGAGGCGAGCATAAGTCTAATCATTCGACTCCAAAGGGTTACCATTATTTTATCTATAGAACCGCTGCCGCTGTGGCAGCTGTGGTCTAGCGGTCTGGAGTCAGACTAAATCTTTGAGGTCCGAGTTCGATCCCGGATAGAGCAACAAATAAAAGTGTATTTTTAATTGTCTAATAAAAACGTTACCCGGGATGGGATATGTGCGCGATTGGCGATAGGCTTGCCCTATCATATTGTGGGAATTAGTGCCTTCGGCTAGTCGTAAAAAGAAAAGAAAAAAAAAAGAAAAGAAAAAATATTTATTTGCGGAATATGAGTGTTACAAAGATGTAACACTCATATATTATCATGTAGTGTACCCTGGTTGTGTTTCGCCTACCTTTTCGAGGATATGGGCATGAAGATGCTTTTGTAATTGTAAGAACCCTCTTTTTCTGTAGGGGTCTTAAGAAAAGTATTAATGAACACAATAAGTTTTCGTTCCACAGGAACGGCCTCTGTCTACTTCAATTATGAAAATATCGACACCAGATTTAACATAAACATAGATAAGTATTATACCTAAAAGATAATCGTTTCAGTTTTTATATTTTTTTTCAAATTACTTTTATAGTGTCAAAAATAGTGATTTCTCGATTAAGACATTTACTTTAGAGCGCAATTATTTCATAGTAATCATGGAAAGGGGGGAGTGCGGCGATTGGCTCTTCTGGCTGACTTAAGTGTGGAGCCTTAAAAATTTATTCAAACACATCAAATTTAATGTTAATTGGGTCGATTGCATGTCAATCCTACTAATATTATAAATGCGAAAGTTTGTGTGTTTGTTACTCCTTCACTTAATAACTGCAGAACCAAATATCATCAAACTTGGCACACACACAGCGGGAAACTTGGATTAACACATGGGATAGTTTTTGTCTCGAAAAACTGTTCATATCGGACCATTGACCTCGCAGGCAACGCCGCGGGGAACAACTAGTGTAGTATAAGTTCATGTTTAAATTATCTGATGATTTGAGCCTGTCGTAAGGGACACTCCCTTAAGATTAGAAACTTTCAAAATGCAAGTTATATTTATACATTCATCAGCCATTTGACAAGTATTAATATCTAACGCACTGGCGAATAATTTAGTCTGCATTGTTTTATTTTTATCTTAGACGCTACCTCCACCACTAAAAATATAAAAGAAATTCTGATATACAAGGAATAAAAATAATCTTGCTGTGTATGTGCCTCGTCTCCACAGAGTAAGCCATTATTTTATGGCCCAATGTACACAGTTCTACAATAAACTTCTTAATTATATGAAAGAACTTCCAATTAATAAATTTAAGATGTGTTAAATGTAAATTAAATGAAAAGGGTTATTATAACATTGCTGAATATTTGGCTGATAAGACCGCTTGGGATTATTTGCTCCTCACGCCAATCTCTTATAAATATAATGTAACATTACATTAACTATTATATTTTGAAATACGAAAAAAAGACAAGCCCGCTATGTTTCTTGCCGGATCTTCTCAGTGTGCAGCCGCGTTCCGATCCGGTTGTAGATTTATTATTGTATAGACGCGTCACAGGTGCCTCTTGTAGGTTTACGTGAAATAACGATAATTTATTATTATTAAAACATCACTCAACTTTTGTTTTACCGCCTTGTCGAAAAATCACAATAGGTATATATATCTAATAATAAATAAAAAATTAACACTCACTGGAGTAACTACACAATTAGCGTCCTAGGCTCCCCGACTATTGCTTGGAAAGTGTGTAATAATTTTATTTTTATATTATACTTTACCTTTTCCGATTGGTGAGAAAGCAATGCGCGGAAGATAAAACTGTCGTCTTGGAAATAATATTGCCGGAACAAAAGGCACGGTAACTATTTCTCCATTCGTCATATATAAATACCTAAAACATTTCATTCATTAAAATGACAATTATATATTAAATTAGAAGTACAAGATGACAAAACTTCCTAGTTCAACTTCTTAAAAAAAGATCTGTTAATAACGTAAACAGTGATGACAACAGAATTACTAGCTGTTCCGGCAAACTTCGTTACATCCATTCAATTTGTATGGTGAAAATTAAAATGTTATTTTTCCTAGTTTTCCCGCAGTCAAATGGATAAAAAGTATCTTATTTCCTTTTAATATTGTTTAATATTCCACTATGACCTCAATCACTACGACCACTATGCTCCTCGACGATGTCGTCAAAGTAGGTACAGGAAAATGCATGTGTTGTAAAGTATAAAGAATGTTTCATGTATCATTCACCCGACATTCGCTCAATTATCGAATTGCAATAACTGTTAACGACTGTACTAACTTTGGTTCCCTACCTTCTATCAAAAAGAGTTTTGTTAGGTAATATTAAAACTTTTATTTAAGATTAAGAACAGTACCAAACCAATCACTATTTAGATTATTTTTAAATGTATATATTTTTGTTCTCCATTAATTTAGCACTAGCGGCTCGCCCCGGCTTCACACGGATATAAAATATACATTTAAACCTTCCTCTTTAATCACTTTATCTATTGAAAAAAACCGCATCAAAATCCGTTGCGCAGTTTTAAAGATTTAAGCATACAAAGGGACGTAGGGACAGAGGAAGCGACTTTGTAATACTATGTATTGATGTTGTGTTTACGTCCAGAAGAGGACAGTTTTGATTCTTTTTAATTTTAAATTATATTTTAAATTTTAATTCATAAGCATTAATACGTATTATAAAAATTATATCTCAGTTTTGTAGACCTAACAAAGAAATGTATGAAATGTATTAAGTATGTATTGTAAAAAGTCATGATATAGTTTATGTGGGACCACCTCGGACCTACCTTTCACCTAAGATGATAACTTTCCAAAAAATTATCACCAAAATTGGTTCACTATTGGCTGAACAATCGCGTAACAATCATACCTACAAAAACATAGTCGAACTGATGACCTCCTTTTTATAGTCGGTTAAAAAATAATGTATACGTACATGATGCTTTAATTCGCCATGTACCACCAAGCCCGGCTGTGCTTTTTCATACCGTTTCAATCGAACAATGGGACACTGAAAAAAGTCATGATTATTTTTGAACTATTATTAACCGCCTCGTTGGTCGAGTGGCTAGCGTACACGTCTAACTACACTGACCAATCCCAAGGCACGGGTTCGATTCCTGACGGGGACAAGAATTTGTGTGATGAATTAGATGTCTGCATTTCCGGGTCTGGGTGTTCATTAAATTAATTCTGGTATCTATTTAAATATTTCTATGTACTAGAATCGTTTACTAACACCCATAACACAAAGCATATAATTTGCTTACTTTAGGCTTAGATTCAATTTGTAACTTGTCCAGGGAAATTTAATTATTTATTTATTATTATTCCCTCCGTTGGTCCAAGCTCCTTTACAGAATAGACCATCTGCCTTCCTGCCAGGCAGCTCGTAAAAGGCGAGCATAAGCTTACCGTCACTAACAGTGTTACATCTGACTAGGTGGTCGAGTTTCGCAGCGATTCGCCCAGATTAGTACCACCGTCTTATCTATACCTGCCACCATAACGTTAGTGCTTACCGTTGACGTGTTCCGGTTTGGATCATAACTTAGTTTTGCTCGAGGCCTAACATCCCAGCCTCAGGTTGGCAAACCACCTTTGGTGTCTCTAGGCGGCGTGAATTCTTGCCATCTGGAAATCTGTCTGCTTGTTTGTCTTCCAAAATAATAAAAAAATGCATAACACAATATGTAAACATTTCTAGTAGTATAGAAATACGAGTACTGTATTCTTACAAGGACATAAATACAAAACTGTTGGTGTGAAAAGAAATACAATTAATGACAAAATCAGATTTAAGAAAGTAATAAGTAATGATCTCTTAAATGGTTTATAAAATCATTTTTATACTTAAATATAAGTCGAAATACATTTGAATAAAGCAGACCCAAAAATATCCATATGTCCATCTTATAAATGCCTGCCTTCGTTAGAAATCAAAGCTGATCCTCTACCTCCTTATAAACTACTAAAACGAAAAACAACCTGATCTCCAGTTCCATTGGTACAAAACCCCCTTGAATTTGCCTGAGCTAATGCCACTACCAAAGTGATTTTGATAAAACCCAAAATCAATTTATTTATTATAACAAAAAAATCATATCAATAATAAATTAGTATTATTTTTTTGTTAATCCGTCCGTATTTATTTTATTTAAAACATAGTTTTATTAGAATAACTGAATTGAATTAATATATAAATGACATTCAATTATATCAAAGACGTTTATAATGTAGAGCCAAAGAGAAAAGTAACTGTCCATAAAGGAATGTGTAGAGCCAAGAAGGTTATAGTTTTACGCTACCACGACTCTAACTAGAAAGAAGCATTTTTATCACTTTTGCGATCTAGTGGTCCAGTTTTGACGTTGACTGCACGTGATCCTGGCTTCGATTCCCAGGTCAAGCCCACAAATATATTTTTTAATTTTTTCGTAATTCATGTGGTAAGGTTATAGAACTCGCTTTCTAGTGAAATTCGTGAATGTGAAACCCTTGTTTCTTTCAAAAAAACAATTAAAGAAACTTTTTCTTAGAAATAGAATTTTGTTGGGGTAGTTATGTTTTAGTATGTATTATGTTTGGTATATAATAAGTATTAAGTAGTTATTTTTAGTACAGTTTTGTACACTAGGTTTACACGGTTCTTTCATTGTTCTCCCTTAACATTAGAAATAAGCTCGCGCTTTGTAATTACGCATATTTATTTTAGTCTTATGTTTTTCTGTAATTTCTGTTGTGAGCAATGAAGAGTTAATAATAATAAAAAAGACTGATTGCACTCCGGGAGTGCCGGCAGAAGTGAAAATTTGAATATTAACGTTGTGCATTTTTGATATCTTGAAATGGTTAGGGATGGTTTTGCACGGATTGCTCTAATTGTCGGTATGAAAGTACTATCATTTATGTGGTAGAATATAATATTCATATATCGCGCTATCGTACACAAACATGACAACAAGAACATTTGCGCAAGCGCCCTGCGCCGTCTTACGAATCAGGTCACGTGTCCTGACGCGAGTTTAGAATTTTTTACCCATTCCAAAAAAAGTGCGCAACGCCGCTAAAAAAGTTTTCACTTCAATAATAAAACCAAGCTATTTGGGATTTTAGGTGCGTGTCCCGTTTGGGCAGGTTTGCCACCTCTCACATTATGGAACTAAGTATCTTCGGCTAATCGTGACTACCCTGGTGTCTCTCTATGCACCCCTTGAGAAATTCGAGCGTGTTATTAAGTAAAAAAAGTTTCCTGTTATCGCTGTTTTTGTTGTGAATTTGGGTGACTTTTAACCGACTCCGAAATGGAGGAGGTTCTCTAATCGACTATCTGTTATTTTTTTTATGATAATGGAAGGCAAACAAGTAGACAGATTTCCTGATAGTAAGTTTGTCCAAGTGGGTCCACCACCTCACCTATTCCTGCCACCATGATGACTAATAATAAATAAAAAGTAATGTTTTGTCCGGAGAATGGCGACTATAACAAATAACCACCATTGCAATTATCTTATTTACAACCAATAAAAGAATACTTTATATTCAATGGAAAGCCACAATCCCTTTTAGGGTTCTTGCAAACATGTCATAAATGTTTCTAGAAAACAAGATTTACTAACGATCATTCGAAATCAAACCAGTAGGGTTACTCTTGGAGCTCGATCCATGCAACATTGGAAATTGTAGTGGAGTATGACATTTTAGGTACGCTCGAACACAATACTGGAGAAATATTAACGTTTAGTTAGTTAGTTGATAAACTAAACGTTAGATAACGTTACATAACGTTATTTTTTTTATGATAATTGAAGGCAAATAAGCAGACGGATTTTGTGATGGTAGGAAATTCACGTCGCCTAGAGACACCAAAGGTGGTAATGGTGCGTTGCCAACCCGAGGCCAGGATGTTAGGTCTCGAGCAAAAGCAAATTTACCGGCTACCCTCCGAACCGAAACACGTCAACGGCAAGCATTGGACGTTAAGGTGGCAGAAGTAGCTAAGGCGGTGGTACCTATCCGGGCGAGTCGCTACGAAACTCTACCATCTATATGGATGTCAAAGTGGTAGTGACGATGAGCCTATGCTCGCCTTTTACGAGCTGCCTGGCAGGAAGGCAGGTGGTCTATTCTGCAAAAGAGCCCGAACCAACACGGGAAAGACGTTATTATTATTATAGTAAGCAACATGTCAGATAATCGAATTCATTGAATTTATTTGTAACTAAATGTTATCAATCCGCAGTTCTGTGTTCAAAAGTATCTAAAATGATACGATTCCAATTTACAATTCGCATGATATCGAAATTCAAGAGTAACCCTACAGGCTTTAAACGAGTCTGGTCACAGCCATAATAAACTCACCCAGAGTTTGTTAGTTCAGTGTGCGAACGTCTGTGTTAGCGACCGGTTGGTTTTTCTGTGATCTGCTTGGGATATATCACCATGGGACGCATATACTCGTTCATCCTCATAACATGTGAGTATAACAGTTATTCAATGATTCTACGCCCAGTCAATGGCCTATTGTTGACTTTCACCAGCGTATTGTAAATACTTCATTGATTTCCATAGCCTTTAGAATTGGTGCGTTGCTGCGTAAGTAATTAGGAATGTTCTGAGTATATTAAACTAGTATGTGTACTTTGTAAATATTTTTTTATATACCTATAAGGTTAATGATTTTCTGGCTTGTGACAAAGTAGAGCACATATACGTGTCCTTTGTAAACATACTTATATTTTTCATTTGATACAATATTGTTTCGAAAAAGGTCTTAATACTTAATAAGGAATGTTCAGAGTACAATCATTAACCTGGCGTGTGTACTTTGTAAATACCTACATGTTTTTTTTATTTATTTTTTATATATAAGGTTAATGATTTTCTCGCTTGAATGACAAAGTAGAGCACATATACCTGTCCTTTGTAAACATACTTGTATTTTTTATTTAACACAATAATGTTTCGAAAAAGGTCTTAATAATTAATAATGAATGTTTAGAGTACAATCATTAAACTGGCATGTGTACTATGTAAATATTTGTTTTTATTGTATACATATACCTATAAAGTTAATGATTTTCACGCTTGAATGACAAAGTAGAGCACATATACATGTCCTTTTTAAACATACTTGTATTTTTTATTTAACACAATAATATTTCGAAAAAGGTCTTAATAATTAATAAGGAATGTTCACAGTACAATCATTAACCTGGCATGTGCACTTTGTAAATATTTGTTTTTTTTTATTGTATACATATACCTATAAGGTAAATGATTTTCACGCTTGAATGACAAAGTAGAGCACATATACGTGTCCTTTGTAAAAATACTTATATTTTTCATTTAATACAATAATGTTTCGAAAAAGGTCTTAATACTTAATAAGGAATGTTCAGAATACAATCATTAACCTAGCGTGTGTACTTTGTAAATACCTACATGTTTTTTTTTATTTTTTTTAATATTAGGTTAATGATTTTAACGCTTGAATGACAAAGTAGATCACATATACGTGTCCTTTGTAAACATACTTATATTTTTCATTTGATACAATATTGTTTCGAAAAAGGTCTTAATAATTAATAAGGAATGTTCACAGTACAATCATTAACCTGGCATGTGTACTTTGTAAATATTTGTTTTTTTTTATTGTATACATATACCTATAAGGTTAATGATTTCTCGCTTGAATGACTAAGTAGAGCACATAAATCTTTATAGGTAGATTTTAGTGCTTTGTCCAACTATTTTAGAACTACAAGTGCCTAAATTTATGTTTTGTCACATACCTATTTAATTAATCAACTTTCAAACATAGGTAGGTACTTAAAACACAAGTTTAACCAATTTCGATGCATTTTTTTCATTTAAAAACTAACTTGGTCAAGATTGTTTATAGCTTCATCACGGACAACTATAGACTGGGATTATTGATTTTTTTTTAAGATTGTGTTGTTTGTCATCCAATTTATTTTAATGGAATTCGAATTACTAGTGTTTGAATCAGAGATGTAGCATAGAACATTGCAATATTTCACATTTATCAATAATTTTGTCAATACTTTATTATGTAGGTACTATCTAATATATAAAATTCTCGTGTCACAGTTTTCGTTGCTATACTCCTCCGAAACGGCTTGACCGATTTTGATGAAATTTTTTGTGCTTATCCGGTATCTATGAGAATCGGCCAACATCTATTTTTCATCCCCCTAAATGTTAAGGGTGGTCCACCCCTAAATTTTTTTTTGCAATTTTTGTTTTTATTTTTTTATGATACAGCATATAAAAGTACAAACAACCTTAAATTTTCACCCTTTTATCACCAACCCCTATTTTTTAATAGTCATTTTTTATCCCGGGTCGATAACTGATCAATCGTCATTTAATTAGTTATATCGCAAAACGTTTGCCGGGTCAGCTAGTAATTTATATACATATCAAAAAACATTATCGCCGCTGTGGTCTAGCGGTCCAGGTGTTGGACTTGACCTGATGAGGTCTCGGGTTCGATTTCCGGGTCGGGCAACAAAAAGAAAATGTGTTTTTTGGTTCTACCTCTTCGGGGATATTATTCAGATTCGGATTTAAAAAACAGAAAAGGTTTTCAACATTTGATTAACAGCAAATAGATAATTTTTTTTTTAGATAATTTAAGGCAGGAACTTCAGAAAAACGTTTATATTTTATTACATCATCGAGATTCAAAAGCTCAAAACTAGGTACCTACTTGACAAATCATACGGCTGCGCTCAAAGACATCAATCAACTTTTAATCTATCACTAAGTCACAATTTTGTAAAAATATCGAGCTTATTGTCATTAATCAGTCGAATAAACAATAATTGATGTGGTTAAGGACGGGAGTAAATTGATGAAATGAAATTAACACCAACTGGAAATCATGACATATCTTTTGAAAAAGGGACCATCAAAATCCA
>NJDC01010681.1:46660-83748 GCA_002245475.1 Calephelis virginiensis | reverse complement strand
AACTTTATCTTAATACATTTTTTAAATTTATTAAATGGTAAGTCTTTAATATGCTCAAGAAGTTTATTGTAAAAACGTATACATTGGCCCATGAAAGAATAATTGATTCTGTGGAGACGAGACTTATGCATAACAAGATTGTTTTTATTCCTTGTGTTTACAGTATGTTACATCACAATTTTTCTTAAACAAACTTATATTTTTATAGACATATATCAAGTTTTCAAAAATATATTGAGAAGTCACCGTTAGAATTTTTATTTCTTTAAACTTTTCCCTGAGGGAAACTCTTGGGCCTAAATTATAAATTGCCCGTATAGCCCTCTTTTGCAAGACAAATATTTTGTTTACCTCGGCCGAGCTTCCCCAGAGAAGAATGCCATAAGACATGATGCTGTGGAAATAACTAAATACACAATTCTAGCAGTGTCGACATCTGTTAACTGCCTGTATTGTAAAACCGACCCTATTAAATTTTTATTTAACAAACGACGGAAAAATGTCTGGTAATGGTCTGGTGGTTCTAACTAACCAGGTCCATGTGTTGGGCTGGACTTCGTGAAGGCCGGGTTTCGATATCCGGGTCGGGCAACAAAAGGAAAATGTGATTTCCATTTTCTGATCAACAAAAAATTTATCACGGGATTGAACTTGTGCACGGCTGTCAACCTATCGCATTGTGGAACTTGGTGTCTTCGGCTAGTCGTGGCTGCCCTGGGCGAAGACACTAAGTCCACCTACCTATTCGGGGTGGGAGTAAAGATACTTTAAGTTGGTGATACTGTATCAATCTTTGCGGGGTTCAAGTTCATTTGTGATGTAATGTTAAATGGCATGGGGATAAAACTAATCTGTGTGTTACGAGTATTAAAGCTGGGCTAAGGTGGGCAAGAGGTATAACTTGCCTATTTGTGAGGGTAAATGAACTTTATTTTTAGCCCCCAACGCAAACGACGGGTGTTTTAAGTTTTACGTGTCTGTGTGTGTCTGTCTGTGGCATTGTAGCTCTTCAGCCTATGGACGGCTTTTGATAAGAGTTTTTATACGAAAGCTGATGTGATAGAGATGATTCAAATTGCACTTCAATTTGTACTTCTGAGAGAAGCGGCAACAGCATGCATAAACTGACAATTTTGTTTAAATTCCGTATTGTATTTTTTTATCCCTTTTGTAAGCATTAGTTGCTTTGATTTTGTATATATCTTATCCTGAAAGTAATAAAACAACTGTGGTGTGTAATCTGGGGAAAAAATATTTTATCGCAGTGATTGCAGCTTGTTCGAAATCCGTTTGTCGCCTCTGTGGTCTAGCGGTCCGGGTGCTGGACTTGACTGCTTGAGGTCCCGGGTTCGAATCCCGGGTCGGCCAACAAAAAGGAAATTGGATTTTTCCAATTTTCTAATTAAAAAAAATGTTGGTCGGGATTGGAAATGTGCCCGGTTGGCGATAGGCTTGCCACCTATCATATTATGGGACTTAGTGTCTTCGGCTAGTCGTGGGTGCCTTGGTTGTACCTCTGCCTACCTCTTCGGTGATATGGGCGTGAATTTTTTTTTTCGAAATCCGTTATAAATTTAATTGGTGTCTATTTCAGAACTTGCGATTTGATAATCTCAAACAAATAACAATGAGACTTTTTTAACTTGTTAGGCATAAGTGCATATACCACGGGAACAACATTATTATTCTCATTCCTACTGCCTCAATCACAAAATAGCACACATAATTGTTTGAACGGTTCAGGACACTTCTGAAAGGTACCATCACCAAAAAAAACTTTGTCAACTTTGATAAATTCCGGTGTCTTTTGACGTGAACAATAATATACGATTGCTTTCATCATTATAACCTCGACCGCCTCGTTGGCCGAGTGGCTAGCGTACTCGTCTAACTACATCAACTTACCGCGAGGCTCGGGTTCGATTCCCGACGGGGGCAGGCATTTGTGTGATGAACATTTAGATGTCTGCATTTCCGGGTCTGGGTGTTTATTAAATTTATTCTGGTATCTATTTAAGTATTTCTATTCATTAGTATCGTTGACTAACACCCA
The DNA here is from genome assembly GCA_002245475.1 of Calephelis virginiensis. Taxonomy (NCBI): domain Eukaryota; kingdom Metazoa; phylum Arthropoda; class Insecta; order Lepidoptera; family Riodinidae; genus Calephelis; species Calephelis virginiensis. The sequence goes on along the minus strand of NJDC01010681.1, from coordinate 81,695 downwards.
TAACACAAGCATATAATTTGCTTACTTTGGGGTTAGATTCAATTAGTGTAAGTTGTCCAGGGATATTTATTTATTTATTTATTTAATCTCCGATAAGAAAGTCGTCATATACCTGGTACCTGTAGTTTACGATGATCTACAAAAAGTTAAATTACCTACCACAATTTAACTTTATGTAGATCGTCGTACTATTAACTAATAACTATTTTCTCAAGTTTCACTAGTTTCCTTCTTTTTCTATAAGCCACAGATTTATATTTATTGCACGTCTGTAAATTTGTAAGTAAATCAATTCCCTTATTCTTCATGTATGCTATTGCTTTTTTATTTAATCTACAGACAGTTTCTTATGGTGTTAAAATGGTTATAGTTTATGGAAATCTATCCAGATGTTCAAGATCATGAGTTCATTTGTAAGCATCAGGAAGGATATTAGACTAATTATGGGTATTTATTTCACATTTGATCATATAAAGGGGACCTTAAAGTTAATTTATTTCACTTTTAAAAAGTTAAACACTGAAAAAATACGATTTTTGTCTGAAAATGTCTGATGATAGAGCTCAAAGATACGACACGTAACCCTGGAATGACTACTGGTAATCCCATGTAGTTTAGACTTATCAGACTCATCTTAACTAGATCTGTATATATTTTCTGATGACGAAGACTTGATGACAAGAACCTGATGACAGTACTGGGAGGTGGCTAATGGATCATAGTTTAAAAGCAATGTATTGTGTTTCGTTACTTTTGCAGTTTTTCTAAAAGACATCAAAAAGAGAGGTGTTGTTACATGTATGTTTGTCTATCTGTGGCATCGTAACTTTTGACGGGATTTATCAGTTGTCAGGCGTTTATTGAAAATTTTTAATTTTAATATTTTACAGTATGATTAGTTATGAGATCCTGGATTTCGTGGTTTTAAGTTTTGCGGCCCTCCACTATTCAAAATTAAATTTAAATTTACTTTCATGTTATATTTGAGTTGGAAGAAGGAATACACAGCATTACTTGCTATTTTTTTAAGTGGGAGGTCAGCGAACAAGCATACGTCTGTTTTTATGGGAAGAGATAACCATGACCTATAGACACCATTGATAATACAGGTGCATCATTGTCCTATGGCAGAGATGTTACGTCCTTAGGTTACCTAAGCCTCTGGGTCGGAACATTATACAGTACCTAATTGTGGTGGCAGGAATAGCTAAGGCGGTAGATCCCCACCCGGACCAGTTGCTGCACAGCATTCTATCACCAGTGGTCTAGTTTAGGATGACCTATATTTTAACTGAGCTAACCAATGGGCTCGGCTCTTACAAGAAAATTTTAAGGATAAAGAGACGACAATGATTGGTTATAAATTGAAACACAGATTGCATATAAAAATTGTATACTATAATATGATTTACAAAGTAAGTAATAATTACAAAATATCATTTGGTCTTAATTTTATCATCATTAGTCTAGTAACAAAACTCTTTTAATGACCTTCATCAATAGTAATGGGTACCGAAATGTCGGGTTTAAAGTCAAAGTCTAGTTCGCGGGTCCTTATAATTTCTTTGTACATGTAGGCAGATGCACGAGCTGTCCGTGTCTTTTCAGGGGAGTCATAGTCCACTTCGTATAATCCAAATCGTTGTCTGTAACAATAATAAGGAATGTAGGAGCCAAAAACACTTTTATTTTAAATAACTAAAAATAGGTAGCTTTTCTTAATAACGATTACTTTGTAATTAACTCTAAAAAGGAGGTTCTAAATTCGACCTTTTTTTTCGTATATTTGTTACGATTATACGCGATTACTCGGTCAATAGCATACTGTAATTTTATAAAGATAGGTCATGACTCTGAGGTGGTCCCATATTAGTTTTATCATGGACTCTCACTCATCATGGTCTGACTTGTTGTACTTATTTGAGTTTAATTTAAAAGTGCACAAATTTTTCACTTATCAATGATGAAAAATGAATTATTAAGTGTAACTCAAAACTACTAATAACATGTTGATTAAATTTTTAAAAATATCTTTTGAAAAAATAATGATTAAATCGCGACGTGGTAAAATGAAGCATTTTTCTTCAGTTTTTGCAGTTTTACTGCGCTTTTAGATTTTTTAAATTATGTAAGGCAACCAACCCGACGGAGTTTTTAACAAATTGTTAATGATAATAAGCATTAAATATATGTTACTAATAGATAACAAAGACATTGGGTAAGTATTGCCAAAACTTAAGGACTTATAGGGAGTAATTCAAAATTCTAAATATTTTCGGACTCATTTCATTCCATGGAGCGCATTGTGAATGTATCATTCCTAAGTAGATTTTGTGCCTGAAGGTTGATCAAAGACTACAATTGCAACACGCTTATGACGTTTTAATAATGAAGTTAGTTGATTACACAATTAATAACAAGAGCAAGGATTGTCCTTAGAGTAAGCGATTCTAATTAACAAGATGGCTAGAGTACACATCCAAATCCTTTTTGTATTTGGACTTATTTCACACCCTTGATCGTTTTGTGATTCCTTTTGCCCGTTTATTGTGGTATTGTGGATATAGATGGATGAATAACCTTCTAGCTCGTTCACCTCAACCCAACACTCACTTGTCCTTAGAGTAAGCGATTCTAATTAACAAGATGGCTAGAGTACACATCCAAATCCTTTTTGTATTTGGACTTATTTCACACCCTTGATCGTTTTGTGATTCCTTTTGCCCGTTTATTGTGGTATTGTGGATATAGATGGATGAATAACCTTCTAGCTCGTTCACCTCAACCCAACACTCACTTCACCAAAGCTTTTCTTTACAGTGATTCTTGTAAGTTGTCACCAGTTCTAGTACATGTAAATAACCCTCAATAATTTACAGCCAATTTGTCTACGGTTAAGTTAAGAGTGGTAAAAATGATATGCACTTACGTGTAACCAAACATCCATTCAAAATTGTCCATAAGACTCCATGCTGTGTACACCCTGACGTCTGACCCTTCATCCATAGCATCAAGCATAGCATCCATGTATGATCTGTAGTACTGCATCCTCACTTCATCATTAAGACCTGCGCTTGATGACATACCATTCTCAGTTATAAAAACTGGTGGATTATTGTAGTCCTCTCTGATCTTGGTAAGTAGCTTGTAGAAGCCCCATGGTACAATCTATAAATAATGAAATTGAGACGAAGCTATTAATCATAAAAATTCAAAAATTTTTTATATTAATTATTTAGTTATTTGTATTAAGTAAATATTTATATAGAGTAGTCTATAATTTTAATTATCAGTTTTTTATCTCTTCAATCTAAAGCTTGTACAATGTCTACTTCTCACTTTTTACTTTGTATTGATTTTTCTCTATCTTAGGTTTGCTGTAAGATATCTCTCGTTAGAGATCTCTTGCCTGTTGTACAGTATTTATATTTGTAGTTTCTCTCTATCGATCTCTATTACGTGTACAATAAAGTGTAAAATAAATACATGTTTTTTAATTTAAATTTAAAGAAATTAAGTTCATAATCAAGGGATCATTTAATAAAACATTTTTTAAAGTCTTCAATGTTGTTTATATAAAAAAGATTTTCTTACGTATAGCCAAGGTGCTTCATCAACTTCCCATTCAGGATCATGTTTATTTATAGCTTCGATATCATCGTAATACGAAGGAGAAGGATAGTAACCGTATACAGATTCATCTCTATATACGAGGAAACTGGTGTAATGGTTGAGCCCAAAGAAATCTGAGCTTCCTCTTATCATTTTGATTTCATCTGCTGTAAATTCCGGCAATCGTGATCTCGGGAAACCTTGAGCAGCACTTTTAGCGGCAACTTTTTGTTTCATTATAGGATGAAAATCACCTTCTTCTGAGAAAATAGGGTGGGCGTATTGTCCCCACTAAAACAAAAAAAATGAAACAGGCAAAACGTCAATGGTTATAACTACATAGTATAAAACAAAGTCGCGTTCTCTGTCCCTATGTAACTTTGTATCATAGACCACACATGCTTAAATCTTTCTAACTACGCAACGGATTTCATTGCGTTTTTTTAAAAGATAAAATGTTTAAACAGGAAGATTTATATGTATATTTTATACCCGTGCGAAGCAGGGGCGGGCCGCTAGTAATGTATATAATAAAAGTATCTTCACGTCCATATCCCCCAAGAAGTAGGCACAAACATTGCACCCACGACTAGCTGGAGGCAACATTATTTTTATTAGGAAATTGGAAATATACATTTTCTAATCTTTTTGTTGTTTGAACCGGAAACGAACCTCGGAACTTAAGAAGTCAAGTCCGACGCCAAACCGCTAGACCATAGAGTCAATAATATAGCGAGGGTATATAATAAACAATAAGAATTGTGTATAAGTTTTAAATTTACGTGGATTGATTTTTGTATGATGGTAAGTTGGCGGGGAGTTTAAAGTTCTTATAAATGAGACGTCACACTTTTTTCAATGTACTTCATGACTAAAAATTAAAGTTTTGAAATATCATACCTCAAATTGAATCATATCTTCAGCAGCTTGTGTATCCTTTGCTTCATTTGGCTCATACCATAGTGCACTAAGCGCTATACCAATTTTTCCTCCTTGCGTCGGTCTGAATTCTTTGTCATACAAATGCCAAGCTCTTGCATGAGCTACCAAAAGGTTCTTAGAACATAAGTATTCGCCATATCCGGAAATGTTATATAACGGAGCCATAGATGCTCCTGCGTAACCTTGATAGCAAACCTCTCTAGGTTCATTTATTGTAAACCAATATTTGACACGGTCTCCAAACAGTTGAAATAAGACACGTGCATAATCAGTGTACCAGTCAGCAATATGTGGGTTTGCCCAGCCACCAAGTTCCTGTAACTTCTGAGGCAGATCCCAGTGGTATATGGTCACCATGGGTTGGATATTGTATTTTAACATTTCATCAATCAAGTTGTTATAGTACTGCACTCCAGCTTCATTGATTTGGTCTGGGAAACTAGTGGGTAGTATTCTCGTCCATGACATGGAGAGTCGGTAGAAATCAAGTCCGAGCTCTCTCATCATTTCCACGTCACGTTTGTACTGGTGATAAGAGTCACCAGCTACGTCTCCTGTGTGACACTCTTTAATAGGGCATGGTACTTGATGTGTGAGGTGGTCCCAGATATTTTCAGATTTACCTAAAATGTTTTAATAAAGTTAATTGTATAATCTAAAAAAATAAAACATACTAGTTTTTTGTAGGAAATGCTTTGGAAAAATACTACAAGAAAAAAAAAGTATCTTCACACCCGTATCCCCGAAGAGGTAGTCATAGGTATAAGCCGACCCACGATTAGCCGAAGACACTAAGTCCCACGGTGGGATAGGTGGCAAGCCTATCGCCAATCTGGGCACACATCCAGTCCCAAACAACATTTTTTATTAGAAAATTTTAAAAACAATATATTTTTTTTCGACCCGCGAATCGATCCCAGGAGGTCATAAAGTCATGTCTAACACCTGAACCGCTAGATCACAGAGGCGATATACTACAAGGCTTAAACATTTTATTTGTTTATGTACCTAAATAAATTATTTATGAATGCAAAACTGTAGGATGTTGAATTCTGAGCATTGAAATAAGTTTAGCCGACTTAATATATGCACCAGTACATATTTTGAACAATTTTGTTTGTAAAACTATTACATAATGTGTTTCCCAACCGCAATTCAAGCCGAATCCACAAAATCGTTGACACAATAACATACTCATATATTATCCTACTAAGATATTTTAATAATTATAATTGTACCTGTTTTTTTTACACACTTTATTATTATATTTTTATTTATTCGTTCTAAGTATAGCTATAGTTCATTGTTTTGTACAAGATGCCTTCCATTTTATTTTCACAGCTTAATTTTTTTTTTGGGTTGGCTGGAAGAAATTTCTTTAGTTAGAGATAAGCTCGCCTTTTGTGCATTTTTAACTTCTCGTGTATTTTGTGTATTTTAGTTTTTGTGTGCAATAAAGTGTTAAATAAATAAATAAATAAAATCCATAGTGAAAAAGTTTGGGTGGTAGGTATGTTATGTTCTTTGAAAAGTTACCCTACGCTACTATAAATCCAGTTTAATTACCTATATGGTTAACGTGAAATATTGAATAAAGTCAAAATAAAATGTCGGCCATAGTTATAATCTTTTTTTGTTTGATAGGATATTACTTTACAGTTTTGTAATTTTTTTGAGGTTATAACTTAAGCAGTTCAAAAATTACAGACACACAACTCAGTAAGTCTATCGAACTAAGTCTTATTACTTTGAAACTAAGAATATGCAGGAATATTAGAAGGAGATCTAGTCATTGTAAGCTAGTTTTTAAATTTTTTACTGACCTTATTACAAATCCAAATCATATTAGTATCATAACTATGAAAGTTTGTCTATTCTGATTTCATAATATTTTGCTTACATATGCTTGAGGATTCGAAATCATAAACAAAGTTAAAGTATAACTGAAAAAGTAGTTACCTCTGCCTAGTAGAGGTGAAAGTTTGTTTGGGGCTGCATTAGATTGAAATTAAGAAAATATTTAAAAAAAATGCAAACATAGTTAACAACATTAGCTTTCAGGCGGAACCAAGTTCACAGAATCAGCTAGTACCATAGAAAACATTATCTTACCATCTTCATTCCAAGCACCTTCGATTTGATACGAAGCTGTGGCCGTACCAAACAGAAAACCATCTGGGAACTTCCGTTTGCTGTGACGTTCACCATCTAAAGTTTTACTTTCTACCAGGAATACATAGCTCACCAATAAGATATAACTGTAAAGAAAACGATCAAAACAAATTTGCAAAATTAAAAAAAAACGTGGTGCACTCCGGGAGTGCTCGCAGAAGTGAAAATTTGAATTTTAACGCTGTGCATTTTTGATATCTGGAATGGTTACAAAATAATTTTGCACAAATTGCATTAATTATATCAGTTTGAAAGTGCTGTCATTTATGTGGTAGAATACAATATTCATTAACTGCGCTATCGTACACAAACATGACATCACGAACATTCGCGCAAGCGCCCTGCGCCGTCTTATTCGTGCAAGCGCCCTGTGTCATCTTACGAAATTTCAGGTCACGTGTTCTGACGCGATTTTAGAAGTCTTAAACCATTCCAAAAAAAATGCGCAACACCGCTAAAGAAGTTTTCACTTCAAAAATAAATTTTGAAAGAAAGATAGTCGTGATAGTTAAACCGACTAGTCTGAAAATTGATGAAGTTGTAGCTTAAGACTGGGAGAAGGACACGGGGTACATTGGTTAAAATACAATAACAAAACTTGTTTTTTAAAAATTCAGTATTAGTTAAAACTCACATTAGCTTCACCCCCAACATTTTGAACACTTTAAGTGTTCAGACGCTGCCTGAATCCGATTGATGTTGCAATTCGATAGTTTCTGCTTATATATTGATAAATCTACATTAAAGATTGAGTATTTGACAGATGTTGATTAGGATAAGTAATATTAAATCTTTTGATAGACATATCAGCACTTGAAAGTCGCGTGTGGCGTTGGTTGTTCATGTTATGTCATATTTTAATATCTCACAGAAAAATAATAGAAAAACGTAAACTTTACGTCAAACATTTAACCCTCAAATACCTGCTACAAATTTTTATCAGACGCTCACCTACCAGTTCTGAAAGACACCAAGAGAAAAAATATTCACGATTATTTAAAATATTTAGGAACATGATTTAATTGTTAAACAATAAAGATATTAGAAAAACGCATATAAACATCAACAATACTGTTACGTTTTTAGTCTTAATAATTATCATACTTTCCTATTTAAATCATATTTACTAACACGTTTGGAGAATGAGATCAATAAAACCATTGTAAGTAAAAGGAAACTTGTCTAATATTTTTTTGTGTGATGAAAATTATGTATATTTAATTATTATTTTCTTACTAAAATAATAGATATTAAAACATAACGTATGTAACTTCCAAAAGCCATTACGTAAAAAGTAACGTAAACTCACAGAGGTCTCTTAGACTCACTTTAGTATATAAAATTTACTCACATAACTTAAATGGGTGCATATTATCTAACTTCAATACTGAAACCCGTCGACAAGGTGCGGAAATAAAAAGTGCATACCTAAAAATACATAAATAGCAAAAACATACACTTATTATCACAGCAAGATCTATAAGACGTATGGTAAGCTGTTAAGGGTTAAGTATTTTATCTTAAGATAATATGCGAGTAATTTCAGAATATCGACAGCTATTTTCATGCAAGTACATACCTAACCCCGTGTTGGTCCGGGCTCCTTTGCAGAATAGACCATACTATGTCTTCCTGTCATACCTAGTAAAAGGCGAGCACAGGCTTTACCGTCATTAACACCGTGACATCTAACTGGGTGGTAGATTTTCGAAACGACAAGCCCAGATTGGTACCACAGCTTTACCAATTTTTGCAGCCATAACGTTAGTACTTACCATTGACGTGTTCCGGTTCGGAGGGTAAGGTAGCTATTAAGCTGACTTTTGCTCGAGGTCTAGCATCCCGGTCTCAGATTGGTAACGCACCATTACCACCTTTGGCGTCGCTAGGTGGCTTGAATTTTTTAACATCAGGAAATCGGTCTGCTTGAGGTAGGTAGTAGGTAGGTAGTAGTAGGTAGATAGGTACCATAATTATTCTTATTAGACTGTAGGCTTCAACATAAAATAAAATGCAACTAAACTTAGACTTTATCTTTCTTATACCAAATACTCAAATTTGTCTGAATTTAAATTACATTAATTATTCGGAATTATTTAACAAACTGAGGAATTAGATAAGAAGAGCGTATGTTTGACACTTACGCGTATCATATACATAGAAACTGGTTTAGCTCATGTTTCATTGAAATTATTGTCAGACATGCTATTAAAATAATCGTCAATAAATTGGTAAATAAAAAAAATTTCAATAATACTAACTCGTAAATTTTAAAAAAGTTTTAACAGTTACTTAAAAAATATGGTTATAATTTGATAGCTAGTTTCAGATAAATTTGTCGACATGGTTACAAAAATAAATTTATTTGTAGCTTCCCACTAAAAGTGTATACCTGTTATAGAGGGAATCACCCAGATACATGTTACGTAATAAACCGTCTAATGAATTGAACAGAAGCCGAAGTCAAATATGAATACATTTGGTGAGAAGCTCCACAGATACACATCCATTATACTCTTCCTGTCAGAACAGACCCCCAAATTTATGAGTAAATAAGTCACCTAATGGAAAGTAATAAAGAACATCCGCAATACCAAGGGTATAGCCGGAGACACTAAGTCCCATAATGTGGTATATTTCCAATCCCGAGCAACATTTTATATCTAATTTCGGGCAACTTTACTTTTATTATAAAATTGACAATATACATTTTTTATTTTTTTTGTTGCCTGACCCGGGGATCAAACTTCTAGAAGTAAAATCCGACGCCGGAACTTTAGAGCACGCGCTAAAGGCACTAAGTTTCTATTTTTAAAAAGTCAGCAGTTTATCGACGTATCCGATTCTTGTAGGTTTATTTCTTTGACATTAGACATAGTAACGAGACGGGATATTATTACACGTACTTGCCAGGGTAAGTATATAATATTGACGTTGAAAAATGCTGAATTATGCCTTTAGGGCTGTAAGTTTCATTGCTAGAAAATCTAATTCTTGTCGTTGATACAACTGTCATTTCTATTCCTAGTTTCACAACGTCAGTACTTGCATTTGTCTATTTTTAACCTCCAACGCAAAACGAGGGATTTCATAATTAGTTTGACGTTTCTGTGCTTGTGTGTGTCTGTGTGTGTTTGCGTGCGTGCGTTCGTGTCTGGCTAATGGAGCAAAGTTTAAAAGTAAAAAAATTCTGTTTTGTAATCTATGCAGTTCATCTGAAGTACAAACTTGAAAACTGACGCGATTGAGGTGTTTCATATTTATCGGTTATGAATATCTGTTTAGGCGTTAAGGTCATAAGCTCGTTTGTCAGCATCGAAATGGATATTAGTCGCATTATGGGTATTTATTTTACTTTTAATAACGATCTCGTAGCATTATTATAATTTAGTTGTTTTTTTTTAATGTATATATTTTTCTTGGTTAATTAATGTTATTTTATTGTTGCTGTTGACATTATTTTTTCAAAATATTTATTGTAATTTTTGTTGACTTGTTATGTAGTTCAATGAGAGATAATTTTTATCCTATTTTGAATCAAAACCTTTGACTTTTGACTATTGACTTTTATACAAACATATGTGAGACCAAGTTAAAATACTAATTAATGTTGGTACAACTGAGCTAGTCTGGTGATAGAACTCGAAGTTAGGAGATATAACACTGGATCACTTACTGGTAAAAGCTTCGAGTTTGGACTTATTCGATTCGCCTTAGCTAGATATGTCCTTATTTTCTGATGACGAGGACTTGATGAAAATAAATATCCCTGGACATTTTACACAAATTGAATCTAACCCCAAAGTAAGCAAATTATATGCTTGTGTTAAGGGTGTTAGTCAACGATTCTAATACATAGAAATACTTAAATAGATACCAGAATAAATTTAATAAACACCCAGACCCGGAAATGCAGACATCTAAATGTTCATCACACAAATGTCTGCCCCCGTCGGGAATCGAACCCAAGCCTCGCAGTTGTTCGGTGTAGTTAGGCGTGTACGCTAGCCACTCGACCAACGAGGCAGTCAAAAGGACCTGATTAATGAACTGGGTGGGTGGCTGATGGATAATAGTTTTAACTTGCGGTGTTAGGAACGTTTTGTAATTTTTGCAATTCTTCTGAAGAAAATAAAAAAACAGAGATGCTGTAAGTTTTAAGTGCTTGTGTGTATGTGTTTGCTGTGGCATCATAATAGTTCTTTGACGGATGGACCGCTTTTGAAGCTATTTTTTGTATGAAGGCTGACGTGATCAAAATGATTCTTGGTACATTCCATATAGACTTTGTCGAGCTTTCATTGAAATTTTATGATTTGAGATTACGGAGTGTAGGGTAAAGCTACGTTTATATATCGTTTTAGGTGCTCCTAAATAAAATACTGGCTAAATATTAGCATTTAGTTTAATTAAGGGAGTTTTAGCTTCCGGTAAGTCCTATTCATTCTTAGCGCACTATTTTGCCTGTTTTGTTATGCCATAATACGTATACATGTTTTGGCGGTAAATTGCGAATTAAATAATTTTATTTGGATTTATAATAGTAAAGTAATAGTAAAAATGAGGCTTAATATCGCAGCTTCAGGTTGTCCTCACACCGATAACAGCTTTTGTGCCTAAAAACGAGTATTTTTTGCTATTAAGAAGTCCGTTTCTTGTTTACAAACCAGTGATAAATGTAGTGGCCAAGTGCAAATCGGACTAGCGAATGGAGAGAGTGTAGGTATAAAGTGGTTGTGTCATACGGACGGAAGACCAGACTTAAATATCGAACGTAATGTTTCTGTTTCCGGTTACTAAACTCTAAAAATAATATTAAATTATAATATAATATGTTATAATAATATGTTGGACTTGACTTCATGAGGTCTCGGGTTCGATTCCCAGGTCGGGCAACAAAATGAAAATGTGTGTTTTTTCAATTTTCCAATAAAACAAATGTTGCTCTGGATTGGATATATGCCCGGTTGGCGGTAGGCTTGCCACCTATCACGTTGTGGGACTTAGTGTCTTCTGCTAGTCGTAGGTGCCCTGGTTGTGCCTCTGCCTACATGTTCGGGGATATGAACGTAAAAATGTTTTTTTTTTCTTTAATGTATTCTATTCTAAGTTCAAATAAAAGATTCAATAAATAAGAAAAAAAATATTTATCTTATAAAAGCGTATAATTTGTTTCCACCTTTTTAAAATTTCACTTTGGCAGATTTCAAGTAGTTAGGTACACTATAAAAAATGGAAAGTATGTAATTTATTATTTCTTAAATTACATAATTTAATATTTTTCATAGCATTAAATTGTAATCAAACAGGAAAAATCTTCGTTACGAAATAGACGACAATGAGTAAAATTCGAAGTGACATCCTTATATCAGCACGCAGTCTGGACCTCATGAGTCATGATTGCCCATCTTTTACTTTCATCACCAATGCATGCGTACTTTATTATTTTGACATAGACTTCTTACATCATATAGGAGATAAAAAAGAGTATTTTCAAGAGGTAGTTAGAGGTACAACCTGTAGGTTTACTCTTGACGCTCTATGCGTTTAAAATTATAAGGGATGTAGTCTAAAAGATATAGGCATAGACATATATATTCAATATAGGTATGTACTTGTATGAAAATAACTGTCGATTTTGCTGTGTTGTTATCTGAAATTACTCATATATCTTACAATAAAATACTAACCCGTTACAACCAACCATACGTCTCACAAATCTTGATAAGATGATAGTAGTGAATATTTTTGCTATTCATGTATATATATATATATTGCCTACGTGTTTCAGTACCTCGCCAAGATATTATGAAGATAGATATGCACGCATTTACTTCATCATTTTAGGTACTCCTAAACACAAAACTGGCGAAATATTAACGTATTTTAATTACTAGTAAACAATAAATTATTTTATCTAATTTTAATCAAATGTCTGTAATTACAGGTCATGTGTACAGGTCAAATCCTAACTCAACGCGGCTTGTCACTACTTGGCCAGAAAATCCTTTTAATAAAGTTTTTGTAGGAATCACACTTAATGACAAAAGTTGAGAAATATCACTGTGCACGACGTTAACTTAACTTCCGGTGTCAATACAAGACTTAATGAAAACTCCATTTACCTTAACCGTTTTCTTATATATGTCATTGTAATTCTAAAGTAACTTAATCTCTTTCACCTCATTTCCCCTCCTCCTTTATATTTTTAACAGAACTTTGACATCTTATGGCTATGTGACCTTGAGTTCCACATTTGAAGCAAATTCGTTGATCTGACTGTGTGCAGTTACGTAAAACATGTCCGGTTTATTTACACCTGGGGCAAGGGTATGTTTCGGGGTCAATCTTTCGTCCCAAAGGCTGAATTTGCTACGTTTCCTTCGGTAGAGTGCGTGTCTCAAATAATGGTCTATAATCGTCTAGAGTACAAAGGTAATTGACATTGAAACACACTGACATTTGGTTGTAACGCAGAAGGTAGGCCTCTAATACGGCAAGAAACAGTGGTATTATCCAACAGCTTACAACTAAAACACAGGGCGACTTTATCTTTATAATATTTCGTCATAGTTTCATTTGTAAGCTTTTTTCTTTGCATCATTTCATCTAGTAGTGCGCTGTTATCTCGGTGTCTAGGAAATGCTCGTACCAACATTGACTTCCACTCTTTCCATGAGTAATCATATTCATCTAATCTGTTATATCATTTCCGAGCTTGACCACGAAGTTTATCTTGTAAATAAAATGCTTTCAAATTATCGCTCCAGCCATGGATACCACGTAGAAATTGTATAATCTTCTCCCTCAGGATTAAACTCAGGGATAAGGGAAGCTGCGTGGTAACCTTTAACTTTGCCGATGGATGTAGATTCTTCGTCAAGTTCGCGTACCGCCTTTTCCATTTCGCTTTCCAGCAAATCTTCAAGAAGTCTCTTTGCTGCGGGCGGTAAATAACTGTCACCTCTGGGAAAACCAGGTTCTCCTACGTTATCAGTCTGATTCCACCCGGAAGGGCGGATTCCCCTACTGAGTTCTTCAGGGCGATTACGTTTCATATCCCACTTCTGAGTAAAACGGATCACAATGAAACTCCTTACGAATGCAAATTAATAAATTTATTTTAACAGTTGTACGACAAACAGAGATTCGTCTTATTTTGTTGCTCGTAAGAAAATCAGCGTTAAAATGAGCTCCCGAGCCTTTTATACATTTTACCCCAATCTTGGCTACCCATTATGGTCACGTGACTACGTTGGCCGGCGGACGTAACGTCAAAATTCAGTTGAAAGGCATTGTAGATAGTCTATGGCACAGAAAATATAACCGGCTGGCTTGGCGTGGCTCGGCTCGGCATAGCATCGGCGATGACGTCGTCAAAGGGAGCGTTACAGTCGGCGGTCTTGCAACAATTGCTGGATTGCAAATGGATAATTTTCTTAATGACATTCGCGAAAACACATATTTTGGAGATGGGCCTGTAGTTTTTTTGTATAGAAAAACTACAGGGACTTTTCTTATAAATAGGCTTAATATGTGATGACTTCCAGATCTTTGACATAATTCCAACTGCAACAGATCTTTTTTTATAAAAAAGTTAGGGGATTTTTGAGAGAATTAGCACATTTGTATATAAATAATGGTGGAATATTGTCAGGACCTGCGGATTTGTATAATTCAACATGCCATAACAGCAAGTAAACTTCTTTTTCTTGTACAAGAAATATTCATCAAAGCACTACCAACAAGAGGACGATCTTCTTTCTCAGTAGTTAATTCAGTACGAGTATGTTCATTTTGTGGTAGAAAGTTGGAGTGAAAAAATCTCCAAAACTGATGCAGATTTCCTCCCAGTTACTACATGAACTTTCACCAATATTAAATACACATAGATATGTATTGGTTTCCTATTTGGACTTAACATGGCGCCAGAAATCTTACGGGTTTAACGTATATACATAACTTTACGCCAAGTCCCAAGCCAAGGCAGAGAGTATCGACTGCGAAGGTTTAAAATCCTGGCAGACCTGCCTGGTTTTCTCCACATTTGTTACCCTTTTTATACAAATACACCGGTTTCGGAAGTCTATTCCCGTTGTCCCCGTTGGCTGTGTCCCCATCACGGGGACAATGGGACGTGATTAAATTTCGGTCCTGTTGTCCCCATTACATAGATTCAGCTAACGGGAAGTAAAACTTTCACGTGTCGTTATCCCCTTAGGTAAGTAAATCTGTCTACTTACTACTTAGGTAAGTAAAACTAGTATTAAAATATGAAAAAAAGTAAAGGGAATCAAAACAAAATTTATTTCTTTTTTTAAAATTTTAATTAAAAATGTTACAATTAAAACATGCTTTGTATTTTAGAACGAATTATTTAACTTTTGCTTTCATATATATTTGACAATGATTATGTATATTACCAATTGATTACTGTAAACTAGAAGTAAAGGAAAAACAAATAAATCAATATTCTCATTTATTTATATGAAGATAGTTTACTTACCTATTTTTAAAAGTATTACAGCATTAGCATTGGCTATAAGTCACTATTAAAAATTGATTTATTAGGTACCACTGGAAAAAATCCACTAAGAACCTCAAAACACGGTCAAAAATATTTTTATTCACCTAATGACGTATACCAAGATAATGCTATTGAAAAAAGGTAAAATAAATCGAGGCCAGTGGGCACTATAATATTTAACAATTTTTGTATATCAACGGGGACAGCGTGACGTAATATTAAATATTTTATTGTATTACCATTGTCTCTATTGAATGGGGACACGGCCAACGGGGACAACGGGAATAGACCGTTTCGGAGACTCTTGACTACTCCTTCTGATGACAACAGAGCGATTTGATCGTGAAATGTCAACCTAGGTCTCTCCGGGTACCTACATCGATCCACACTCGCATTGTATATCTGCTTTGTATCTGATTTTACGAAGCAAGCCGTTTCTCATTTTAACATCTATATTTTCTTTCAATTCCACTCTTTCTCGGATCCTACTATTACGAATGGGGTAAGCGAGCATTACACTACAGATTTTCCATGGCGGTCTAATTTCCACCGCATTTATCCTAATCTCATGCTTTTTCCAACATACCCAACTCTTACTCCCATACAACACCGTTGAGAAAGCACAGAAATATGCAAAGCGAGTCTAGCACCTTGACTCAATACCTCGATTTAAAGTAGCTTACCTAGTGCTCCATTAACACTAATATCTGCACACACTCTTCGTTCTACATCCGAGCAGTAAATTCAATCCCTGCTTAAAACACTACCAAGATATGCAACTTCATTTACATCTCTTTCAAACCCCATTATTTTGGTTTTCATTGCAGACAAATGTGAGCTTTTTTCCTTACAACCACCTTCCGTAACTGTGATCACTATTTTGCAACTCAGATGGTGTAGAGCCCAAAGGTACAGGATTATCTGAATGAAGCAGGCAGTTCACCACTTGGTCATCCCATACGCATTCCGTCATTCATTGAACTTAATCTTTGGAGGCATTTGTCCAATTACATATTAAACAATCGTGTTGACAACACACAGCAATGCTTAATGCCAATTTAACATCAAACGAAGGCGATGTGTTGCCATCTAAATAGATAAATAAATTATAGACTGCACATCACGAATATCTATCCCATAATCTGGTAAAACATCTCAAAGTTCCTTACGTACAATCATATCAAATGTTTTCAGAGATCCACAAAACCACAGAAAACCATCTGCTTTTCTACAATGTTGCGGATTGAAAATACTTGATCTGTACATCCTCATCTAGGCCTGAAACTGCCTTGAGCCTCTTACAACATTCCATCAGACATCCCTTGCATCCTCCTTTCAAGTATCATTCCAAGAAATTTTGATGAACTAAATATTTCTAAAACAATATTCCTCAACGTGATATAAGATGATCATAAATCAACAATTGCAATCAAGCAATCAATCATCAATCATTAATGCATGATTGATTTAACTGTTATGTAGAAGCGTAACAAGTGCATATTGTATATTCTATTTGAAGTTCTTTATAATATCTCTCTTTTTGTCTTTCATTATTTTTATAGGGCTATGGGGATCAACGTACAATAAAGTGCAAGTATTTCGTTAATCATTTTGTTCAAATTATCAACGCTAAATATTTGACATTAACTGAAGTACTTTGAATTCCTCAATTCAACTTTAATTAGCAAACCTAAATCAGAATGATTTTATATATTATGAATATCGCTTGCATGTAGGTATAGTATGCACAAAGACTGTTTTTTTGACTGGTGCACAGTAATGACTCATCATGTACGCTCTCCGAATATCACAGCCATTTTTTCCACGTTGACTAACTTTTTATCAGGTCCTTTTTTATTTTTTGTAGTTTTATGGTGTACCGAGTGCCATACCACCCACATCGAACCGAGGCGTAGGTATAAACGCGTTTTCGACCGTTTGCTTGATTACCAAATACTGTATATTACATACAACTACAACGAAACAACTAAATATTTTGTTGGCGTTTCAACGAAAGCACATGAAAATGAATATTATGGACACGTTACACCTGGGTGACCACATCTTTGTAACACTCATATTCCGCAAATAAATATTTTTTCTTTTCTTCTTTCTTTTATGATATGATTTATTGATTATGTTCCATGGTTGTTTTCCGTGTGAATTAACAATAAAGGTGTCTTACAAAAAGTTTTTTTAGATATTTTATTAATATTTAACATTTCAGTAAAATTCTGTTGTATTAGTATCCGTCATCTATAGTCATAGGCACTGATGGATCGGGCTGAAAGTTAAAGTCTAGCTCGCCGGTCCGTATTATCTCCTTGTACATGTAGGCTGAGGCACGTGGGGTCCGGGTTCGTTCTGGGCTCTCGTAATCTACTTCATACAGTCCAAAACGTTGCCTAAAATAAGCAAAGTTAGCAAGAAATTAATATAATACGACACAGATTGACATATGACAGATTCATTTGCTTTATTGGGTGTGCGTCCACACAACATTACCTATTAAAATTTAGAAAAAATATTTGGGATTGTTAACTTAAGCGTTTACTGTCTTTATACTAAACAAGTTAAACAATAGTTAAAAAAATGAATTATTAAACACTGTCTAAGATTGGATTCTCTATCAATAATTTCTGCCACATATTCTACAAGCAGCATGTTAGTAATAGGAGATAAATTTTAGTAAGTATTTAGAACAGAGCCTTTAACGTTCGTAACGTAACGTAACGTTTTAACGTTTTTTACGTTCGGTAAGTTACGTAGCGAAATCTATGACATTTTTGTTCTAAAAATTGGTTTCTCTTACTTACCAATAGAGGCGCTGTTCAAAGTTTTCATGTTAATTATTTACTGAGACGGTAGCGAGTATAGTAAACTTGACAAAATGTAAACTTATGTTTATTATTTCATACAAATAATTTAGAGATACGGTAGCGATTAAAGTAAACTTGACAAGCTGTAAAGTCATGGCTCAGGCGTATAGACGCCTTTTTTTTATATAGACGCGATTTTTTTGATATGTATATTTGAAAAAAAGACATCACACGACAATTTTGAAGTATTTTGCATAGAGTTCTTATGGTGTAAAACACAACATAATTGCTTGTGTGGTTAAGTTTGGTCATGACACTACATGATCTTACAGGTTTCATTCCCTAAACGCGTGACGCCAATTATGTTTTTTAAATTTTCTGATGAGAAGCAAGTTTACTCAAGATAAGTGGTGGGTGATATCTTTGCTATCTTTTACATTTTAGGACTAATCTACCTTCGACTAATCGTCGGTGTCTTGATACGAGTAGTTCTATTACTAATGCGTTAGGGTGAAAAGGTACTGTTTTTAAAACATAACTTAAATCTTAGTGTATCACGATCATCAAAGTTAAGCAAGTGGAACTATTCTTGACCAAAAAAAACGACGGGTTGCACTCCGGGAGTGCCGGCAGAAGTGAAAACTTAAATATTAACGTTGTATATTTTTGATATTTTGGAATAGTTAGGCAATAATTTTGCACGAATTGCTTAGATTATCAGTATGAAAGTACTATCATTTATGTGGTAGAATACAATATTCACTTATTGCGCTATCGTACACAAACATGACAACACTAACATTCGTGCAAGTGCCCTGCTCCATCTTATTTGCGCAAGTGCCCTGCGCCGTCTTATTCGCGCAAACGCTCTGTGCCGTCTTACAAATTTTCGATCTGACGATCTGACGCGAGTTAAGAAGTTTTACCCATTCAAAGAAGTTTTCACTTCAAAAAGTTATGCTACGAGATTCGAACCTATACGATACGTCAGCTAATTTACTAAAGTTTCAGCCAAACATGAGCGTCAAGCAAGCGAGATGCGAGACACGATGCGGGTGCGACTAACTCTCTACAACGCGAAACCGACTTACTATTACGTACATTGGAAATTCATTTTTAGTCAATTGTCACTGAAGTTGCACGTCTCAAAAATGGTTTTTAAATAAATTTAAAATGTTTCTGGGCAAATTGTATGAACTGATCTAATGACAAAAATAAACACGGTAGATATAATATGCTTACGGCAAGCGTATTAGTCAACGATACTAAGACATAAAAAAGGAGATGTGTTACATTTATGGGCTCGGTTGTTTATTTTAAATTGATTATAAAAAGTATTATTACAAAAAATACAATAGGAATACCTTTAAGTAATCAAACCAGCGTCTAGTGGATGATCAGTTGAATAATAGGTGATCACTTTGCCCTTGAACAAATAGCTGGTCAATTTAACATCATATTTGGTTATTTCGTATTTATGTAACTCTAGATTTGTTATCGATAGCTAAAATTCTTATGCAATTAAAAATAAAAAGAAGATAAACTCGTAATATCTGTGCATAAGTTCCCAGTATACGTTCGCTTAGGTGTGCAAAGAGCCACATAAATACCTACTATGGCAGTGTCGACAGCACACTAGACGTTTCTGCTTCGACTTCGCTTTGAAAGCGTAGGTTTATACATCTCTACAAACCTAATACTTAAAATCTTAAAAGGGTATCGTATTTACGAAAAAAACAGTCCAGAGTTAAATCAATTGCTTGTAAACAATTTTCTTTTTCGTTTTGCGTGATTGAAGTACAAATTTCGAAAACTTGTGATTTAATTTTAAAATTAAATTCATTTTAAGTCTTAATCATAAGTTTAGAATTTTCTAAATCTAATTCAGGAAATTGTTAATCATATTGCCGTCCATCATTGTTTACTAATACTAGTGCTGTTATAGTTTTGTAACAATTTTTCAAATTATTATATTGTAAATTTACTAAATGCCTTTAATGGAAAATGTAGAATCTTACGTGTATCCTTCTGCCCATTCGAAATTATCCATAAGACTCCATGCTGTATACAACTGGACGTCAGAGCCTTCGTCTATTGCATCTAGCATCGCTTCGAGGTATTGTCTATAGTAGCGAATACGTACTTCATCACACACACCCGCTTTGGTTGATATACCATTTTCAGTTATAAACACAGTTGGATTATTATAGTCTTCTCTTATTTTAGTAAGTAACTTATAAAAACCCCACGGTACGATCTGCAAACGAAACACAATTTTAAGGGCCACTTACACGTTCCTAAGTTAAATATTTAACACTGAGTTAGCGTCTAACTTGGGTTAAATCACCTTATGTTTGACAGTTTAACTCAATATCAAATGTAACCCGGGAATGTGCAAGTAGCCCTAAGACTACTTCGAATATATTATGCGAAAAATGTTTTTACTACTAGCTCAAAGATGTTAAACAAAACTATGCTATCAACAATGAAGTAACTACAAAGACCAATACTTTAATATTACGAGATCAGTATGAAATAAAAGAAACCTACTTAAAAAAGGATAGATCAACATCTCCGTATAGAGAGTTTTACTTTGTATTTTAAATTACTGATATCTATTTATAGGCAAGGACAAAGTTATGTATTAATAGGTATAATATTTGTTCATTGCATTATTTTAGCTGTCCTCTTTTTGTCAATTACATTCCTACTGCGGAACACAATCCTATTCCTTCGTATTAATAAGCGACAAGTGGACCCAGCGAACTTCGTATCGTGTCACTTTCACGTCTAACAAATTTATAATAATTCAAATTTGTATAAATTGTTTTTTTTTGTTTTTCCCAATCTGCCTGCAATTTTCCAGGTTTTTTAATAGAAAATTCTCCCAATAATAACTAACGCACCAATAAAAGGATAGGCGAAACTGGTCCCCCCTTCACTCGTTATGCGTTGACCAAGGGAAAAGGGAATCAATTTTTACATTTATGATACCCTCATCTGTTATGGGCATGGCTTGAAATGTCGGTATTTTTGTCAACCGATAGTTACGGCCATTGAACAATACCGACACCAAAAGTACACCTACAAAGATACTTACAATTGTAGTGTAAGTACCGGTACCAGATTTAGTAGCAGTGCCAGATGTAGTATCGCAACTATCGGTTTAAGGGTATTCATATGGGTACTGGTTTAATTTTATCGGTACCAGAAAATGTATGAAGTTATGTTTTTTCTTCAATCGAAGATATCTCTGTTCGTTCTAGGCTGATACTTAAATTCAAATCTGACGACTCTCCTATACTAAACGGGTACCTTTATTAGGTACAGGTATTTATAGGTTTAATATAGGTATTTGCTAGGTATCGGCATAGGGACAGCACCAGTATACCATGAAAAGTCCCGAGACGAATATCTATAATATTGGTCTCGGGACAGTACTGGTGTACAAAGTACAGGTACCCACTATGAAAGTGAACTTTTAAGTAATTTCGTTTCAAATCTTAGGTTATGAGAGTCGTGTTATTGTTAATTGTAACAAGCTTCATCTAAGACCAAAAGCAAGATATTTGCGGTTTATAAGATTATTAAACTTACATATAACCAAGGTGCCTCCGCAACTTCCCAATCAGGATCAGCATAAGTTATAACCCCAATATCATCATAATATGAAGGAGAAGCGTAATAATCATCAACTGATTCATTCCTGTACACGATAGCACTACTGTAATGATTAAGTCCAAAAAAATCTGAACTGCCTCTGATCATTTCGATTTCTTCCTTTGTAAATTCTGGTAGTCTTGATCGTAAAAATCCTTGTTCAGCGCTTTTAGCAGCTATTTTCTCTTTCATCACTGGAGGAAAATCACCTTCTGCTGAGAATATTGGATGAGCATATTGTCCCCACTAAAAGTAATAAAGTCATTATTCTGGTGAAAACTATTTGTATTAAATTTTAGTAACCTATACATAAAAAAGATTTCTAGATAATTTAGATAAATTATATAACAGCTTTATATATTATTCCTTTGAAATACATTTAATTGAAAAGAGATACGTAATATCATGTCATGAGTGTTTAAAAACATTACAGTAATTTATATGTAATCCTAAAAAAAATAAAAAAAAATAAACACATAACTAAAATATTATATCATAATACAGCGAGGAACAATTTCGATCACGTCAGCTTGTATAAAAAAACACATAGAAATCGGTTTATCCGTTTTAAAGTTATGATGCCATAGACAAACATACATACATAGACGCGTCAATCGTTTTCATCGGGTATTAAAATTTACCTCAAATTGAGCTAGGTCTTCTGCAGCTTCTACATCTTCTTCCGACTCAGGTTCGTACCACTCAGCGTTAATAGTTATACCAATGGTTCCTCTTTGTGTTGATCTAAACACATCATTGTATAAATGCCAAGCTTTTGCATGAGCTACTAACAGATTTTTTGCACACAAATATTCACCGTATCCAGAAATATTATACATTGGTGCTAAAACTCCTGCAGCATATCCCAAATAACATATTTGTTTGGGTTCATTAATAGTAATCCAATACTTGACACGATCTCCAAACTGTTGAAATAAGACTCGAGCATAGTCAGTGTACCAAACAGCTATGTTTGGGTTTGCCCAGCCACCAAGTTCTTGTAACTTTTGAGGCAGATCCCAGTGGTATAGCGTCACTATGGGTTTGATACCGTATTTAAGCATTTCATCAATCAAGTTGTTGTAGTACTCAACTCCAGCTTCATTGATTTGGTCCGGAAAACTAGTGGGTAGTATTCTCGTCCAAGATATGGAGAATCTGTAAAAATCAAGCCCGAGCTCTCTCATCATTTCCACGTCACGTTTGTATTGGTGGTAAGAGTCGTCAGCTACGTCTCCTGTATCACAATTTTTGATACGACATGGTTTTAGATGTGTTGAGCGGTCCCAAATGTTTTCAGATTTACCTAAAATATAATTAAATAATTCTGAAAGTCATTATAAGGCACAAACTAAATTGAGCTTCGTCATACTATTATAACTAATATTTCACTAAGATACACTAAGACATTACTACTGTTTCATTTTTATTTAGTGTCATTAAGGACAACCTTATTTAGGTTGTTATTTTTTAATTTAATTTAAATATAAATGAGCATAATGTTACCATCTTCATTCCAAGCGCCTTCGATTTGATATGAAGCAGTGGCGGCAGCAAACAAAAACCCTTCTGGAAACTTTCGTTTGTTCTCACATCCACAATTTACAGTTTCGTTCTCTACCAGATAAACACATGTTCCCAAAAGAATTAAACTGTAAAAATGTGATTTGTTTAAATAATAATAAGTTACTGCAATTTTAAACCCGAAAAAGTCACTACAAATTTACGATTTTTAATCTGATTTCATAGATAAATTATATAATTTTAATTGTTGGTCTAGCAGAGAATTTAATAATAGAGTGTATTTTACTTGATTTTTTCACAAACAACATTTACTTCTTTAACCCTATTGTGGGTAGAGTTAATCTATTGTCTTTATTGATTGAAAGAACTAGAAGTTTAATTAAATTTTAAAGATTCGTATTTTGAACAGAACATTACGTGAATACAGCTACAACTTAAGTTTTATTGAACTCTTTTGGCGATGTAAATTTTATCTTTCGTCATTAAATTTGTATGCAAAGCGAAATAAAAAATTCAAACAGATAACACTTCTGTAATAAGATAGATTTGAATAGTAAAATAATTACAAAAAACATATTGTTATACAAAATGATACTCAATAAAAATTATAACATATTATACAGAGTGATTTGGAGATGGGTGCAAAGCTTTAAGGCGTAGCTAGTACAGACAAATTAGAACAATTTGAGCCATGGTTGTCTTAGACGAAGTCTGATTTTTTTTGCTCATTTTTATCTGGTTTTTACAAAAATACCCATTATTTTATACTTTTCTGCTAATTATAGCCAATTTAAAAAAGTATCTTCACGCCCACATCCCCGAAGATCTAGGCAGGGGTACAACCAAGGCACCCACGACTAGCCGAAGACACTCAGTCCCACAATGTGATAGGTGGCAAGCCTATCGCCAACCGGACACATTTCCAATTCCGACTAACATTTTTTTATAAGAAAATCCAATTTTCTTTTTGTTGGCCGACCCGGATCTTTTTGTTAGTCTTGCTGGAAGATGATTACGCGATCTGTATCGAAAATCTGGGCACTGGATTTTTCTACAAGCCTCGGTAAATCATTTTGTAAAAAAAATAGTTATCGTCATTTAAATTGTCCGGTAAGGAGTGGGGCCTAATTAACGTCCTGCTAATTGCCTGCCAACGGGCTGGAGCAAGACATTGATTGTAAGGGAACATTTAAATAAAAGCTTTCCCGACAGCTGGATCGGCAGGGATGGACCCATCCCTTGGCCCGCTCGGTCACCAGATTTGAGCCCGGTGGAGTTTTTTGTTTGGGGTCGAGCTAAGGAACTGGTGTATACTCATATTGAAATAAATACGAGAGACGAGGTAACACAAAGAATTAGTACAGAATTTGACACCATGAAGGAGCAATTGATGCTAAAAATAACAACCACAGAAGTTTTGAACACAAATAATAAGTAATTTAATTGAAAATGTTGTTTAATTACGTCTGCCAAAAATTAAAAATTTCCTCCTCAAATTGGTTTCTAGAGCCTAATTTCAATAATTAGTAAGGTATTCGAATAAATGATACCTTAAAAAAAGAGCGATAACCAAGCTTATTGTCAAAAAGGTTTGAACATAAAAACCAACACCCATTTTTTTTAAACGAGGTCAAAAAATGCAATTCTTAATTTTTTGGTTTCTTCATTAACTTCAAGCGTTTTAAAAAAAAACTTCATGACACTAATGCTTAGAACATGTTTTACAACATTTCTCACACATTACTTTAATAAAATACAAGAAACGGCTATTCAATTAACATTTAAATTGCCTATAATTAGCAGAAAAGTGTAAAATAATGGATATTTTTGTAAAAACCACATTAAAATTAGTAAAAAACAATGATCATACTTTGTCTAAAACAACCATGGCTCAGATGGTTCTAAATTGTCTGTGCTAGCTACACCTTTTAGCTTTGCACCCATCTTATAAACCCGGTATTTTAATTTAAAAAAAAACTCACAGCGGCTTAAGAAACATTTTCAACGCGTTGTTCGCTTTCCATTGGAGTTTGTTTTAAACAATGTAAGTTTAATAATGCCTTATTTTTAACGCCAGAAATGTTTAATATGATTAAATTAAAATGATAGACGTATCAGTAGGTACTTAAATTTCGCATGTGGCATTTTAAAGAAAATGTACACTAATATTATAAATGTGGAAAAGTGTTTGTTTGTTCGAGGTTTAGAGTAGGTACGTCATTATAATGCTCCGTCCTGGTGAATGGGGCAGCCCGTAGACTTACTCGAGTGTGTACTCCGAACATAGATAACGTTGCACCATTGTGTGCGAGTGCGAGTTTGTGTGTGTACGTATGTGTGTTTGTGTGTGTGTCTGTAATATCGTAGCGTTGCAGCGGATGGACGGACTTTGATGCGTTTTATTTTAATTGAAGTCTGACGTGATCGAGATGGTTTTTAGCTATACTGTATGGAGATCTGTCCAGCTGTAAGCCTGTGATTGAATATAAGATGCACTATAGGTATTCATTTCCTTTGAATACATATGAGACGTAAAAGTTTAATCACTGAGGAATGCTGGTGCAATTTTACTGGTCTGATGATGGAGCTCTAAGATAGGAGAAGTAACTCTGGAATGCCTACTGGTAAATCTATCGAGTTTGGACTTATTCGATTCGTCTTAACGAGACCTGTTCTTGTTTTGACAACAAGGACTTTATTATTGAACTGAAAGGTGTCTAAAGGATCAAAACTTTAAAAGTTAAATTATCTTAATTCGTTAAATTTGCAGTTTATCTTAAGCACAAACCTGAAAGCCGATGTGATTGAGATGGTTCTTATCTATCACTTTTGGAGATCTGTTGAGCAGTTGAAGGTCATCAGCTAATTTGTAAGCTGATTTGTAAGGATCGTAATGGATATAAGTCACTTTAGGGGTATTTATTTCACTTTAAAACATATGTGAGACCTTACAGTTAAAACACTGACGAATGCTGGTAAAACTGAGGTGGCCTGATCATGCAGCTCGAAGATAGGAGACGTATCCCTGGAACAGCTACTTGTAAACCCATTGAATTTGGACTTTTTACATTCATCTTAAGATCTCTTCAAACTTTCTGATTACTTGATGACTTGATGATAAGAAACTGTTGAAAAAGCTGGAAGGTGGTTGATTATTGTTAAAAAAATATGGTATTATGTTCCATAATTTTCGATGTTTATATGTTATCAAAAAGAGAAGTGTTGTAAGTTAGTTAAGTTGACGTATTAGAAGGTGTGTGTGTCTGTATCTGGCATATATTTTGAGTGGATGGACCGATTTCAGTGAGATGAGTTTTGTTTGATAGCTGACGTGATCGAGATGATTCTTAGCTACATTACATGTAGGTTTTGCTAGGGGTTAATTGAAAATTTCAATTTTAAAATTATTAATCGCAATAAATAACATAATCCATTTTTTTAAATTACTTTGTTGTCAAGCATAACACAGTAGTAAAAGAATAGATAATAATATATAGAATATTCAGCATCTTTTGCCAGACCTAAAATATTCTTTTTTTGGATATTTCGTCGCGTGCTCGATAACGGCCAAACTTACGGAAAAATCATGTATGATAAAATTCTTTTCTTTACAACAAAGAGGAATACATTGTCAGAGCGAGCGTAGTGACTAGCTTGTGAAGGTCTGTGTATTCAGGTGTATTTATGGTGGGATGTTTGCGCGTTTGTTCGACGGTAACCTGAGTAATTTTGATCCGATCTTAATAAATTTTTGTAGGTGTTCACTTTGTAGACAATATATATTTGAATAAAAACTAGCGCAAAATTGGTGCTAGGACATCTTAAGGAGAAGAATAAATTTTAGGCAATCGTTTCGTGTGTTGTTCGTTGCTATTAAATAAAAGTCAAATCTTTGTTTAGTTAGTTAGTGTTATTCAAAGTATCTTCACGCCGATATCCCCATAGTGTTAGGCAGAGACACAACCAAGGCATCCACGACTAGTGTAAGACTAAACTCACAATGTGTACACAAATGTCTAAAAATGTGGACAAAAAATTCAAAAAGCTATTGCTCTCAATTTACTTAAAAAATGAACAGTAACAATAACAAAGAAAACGTGACAGTGTTGAAACAACATTGTAACAGTGTAGTGGTGAGGTCGTGACAGCTTCGCGAAGCTATTGGATTCGGTGATGATGTCGGCACGAGGTCTTGAAGGTATACTGACAATGTCATGACGGTTTTGGTGATATGTTTTGACGGTATTGTGATTGTAACGGTGTTGGAGCCGATGTCCTAATAGTCTAAAGTCGGCGATCTCATGGCAATGTCTTTAATGCAATACAACTGTATTAGTGGCTTTGGAGTAGTGCTTAAATAATGAAATACACGACTTTCTTTTACTGTTTCAGTTTGGACTTGCAAGAAATTTTCATTCTTATCTTCGACTACAGAACAAAAAGAAGCTGTCTGTTGAAACACAAAAACCCGAGTGAACGAAACTAATACTAGCATAATATGCTTATTATAATATTATATCATAAAGGTAGGTAATGGTCATTATGATCTGGCACACATTTTAATTAAGCGTAGAGTCGCTTAATTAAAATAAATGCCAGACGAGAAAAACAGAGGTTATCATTTCATCTATGTTTTGTTCTGTTTTCTTCACTTCACCGATAATTAATGGATATTAATAATTATTTTTTTCATAAGCTAACTTACGTATATGGAGTTGGTTATGTATTTATAATTTCGATCAAAATTCATTCATACAGAATATTTATAATATTTAGTGCATATTGTCGTGTGGTCGTGATCTATCACGTGGTAATGAAATTGGTAAAGAATATTTTTTATCATCACTCTCAAATTTAAAATTTTTGTTGACATGACACAGCCACAAGATCGTCACGACTTCTTCCCGATATCGGCACAACAACGTTAGTACATCATCACCAATAGTATTATTACACACAGTCATAACATCATCTACAATATAATCATGACTTCGTCACAATGCAGTCACAGCCTATTCTCGACCCTATCACAACACTACACAGTCACTAGACCACGTCTAGTCACTACACCGTGGTCGTTACAACACCGTCACTTTTACGAAACAGTCACGATATCGTCACGATATAGTCGCGATATCAAAGAGTATATTAATACTACGTAATAAGAGGTGGATTTTCCATAGATATAGTAACCCTGTGTTTTGTATGAAGATTGCCTTAAGTGACATAAGACACATAACATAACATGGTGAAAAGTATAACCCGTACAATTTGAAAATAAGTCTAATGGCATTGAGATTTAAGGCAACTAGTGTCATATGATTAAGGAGCATAAAAAACATAGCAAACTTAATCCTTTTATTTTTTTATATGAAAGTTGCGCCAAACTGCGCGATATCGTCATAACTAATAATAGTACTGTTGCAACCGTACTCTGTTACATCCCTATCTAGTCTACTCGTCTGGGGTAAAATATTTGATATAAATGTTTTGTTAAAAATATTACCCATTTATTAGCATTATTAGCAACAAATTAACCTGATTATAATTCATAAAAATAAGGAACGTACATGGATTCAAACATTAAATTACGCTGAAAAAACTACTTCCTTTTAAATTCCTTACAGAAAAAGGGAAAAAATAATTGGAAATTGGACGTAGTTGAGCAGAAAGGACCCAACCCACGTAAACACCAAAATTGAGTGAAACACACTAAAGAGGTCGTAAAGCTTATAATACTTTCGTTCAGTAAAAGATCCTACAGATAAACAAAGTTATAACATTTGTATAATAATTAGATACCAACCCACATATATGGCCAGTGCATATTATTATAAATATATAAACTTCAAAGTCAATCATCTCAAAACTAGTTAGATGTGGATTGGATCCTTTCTGCTTAACTACGTCCAATTACAGTCACATCATCAAGACACCACGACACCACCACAACACCGACACGACATCGTCACCATAAATAATGAATAATCCCACTAGTACTATGAATGCAAAAGTGTGTTTGTTGGTGTGTAAGTTTTTTGTAGAAAAGGGCTGGACACAATACTATAACTCTTTATTGTGCACCAAATACAGATATCAAGTAAAACTTAATTTATAAGATACGCATAGGCAGCCTTATCGCCAAGTCAGCGATCTCTTTCAGGCAACCCTTAAGTATGGAACAAGATTTAGCAGAAAACAGTGTAATGTGTAATTATAGGTATTAGAATTTAGGACAAGCAATAAAAGTATTAATCACAGTGAACGTAGAAAGTGACGCTTTAACATGCTTATAAAAATATTAATATTTGGAACTCTCCTGATATCTACGGGAAGAGGATTCCAAAGCCTCACTGCTTGCGAGGTAAAAGAACGACTATAGTAACAAGTGTTACGAGAGGGAACTCGAAGAGTATAATTATCATTGGACCTGAGGAATTTTACCTCACTGTTGCAGAACTTAAATCTCTCCTTTAAATAAATAGGTGCAAATGGATCAAAGAGTATAGAGTACAGAAGAGACAGGATATGACAGTTCCGGCGAATGTACTTTTTTTATCCTAATACCTAAATGTATTCCCACTTGATATCTAAAACACTTTTATGAGCGGGCGTAGACGCGTCTATTATCTGTTAAAACACATTATATGAAATAACATTCAATTTTGTCGGTTGCCAATAAAAAATATATTTAACAACTAGTAAACATTCTAATGTAGCACTAAAACAACACATAAAATAATTCTTCACTAATTAGTTTTTATGACCATCCCTACAGAGTTCAAAATTAGTTGCTGTTAGGTGTCTGTGGATTTTTTTATAATATTGGAAGATAAATAAACAGGCGGATTTTCTGATGGTATGAAATTCACGCCGCCTAAAGACACCACAGGTGATAATGGTGCGTTGCCAACCTGAGACCGAGATATTAGGCCTCGAACAAAAGTAAGTATACCGGCTACCTTATCCTTCGAACTGGAACACGTCAACGGCATGCACTGACGTTATGGCGGCGGTAATAGGTAATTCGGTGGCACCAATCTAGACGAGTCGCTGCAAAACTCTACCACTTTGTAGGATGTCACAGCGTTAGCGACGGTAAGCCTATGCACTCCTACGAGCTGCTTAGCAGGAAGATAAATGGTCTATATTGCAAAAGAGCCCGGACCAACACCAACACTAGATCTTTCAAACTACGCAATGGATTTTACTGCAGTTTTTTATAGAGTTATTCAAGTGGACGGTTTATACGGATAATAAAATAGAAGTTTCTTCACCCGTGCGAAACTGGGACGGGCTGCTAGTTAAAAATAAGGGTTAAAATGCGTTTTTTTTCAGACTCGTATGTAACTTAAGGCAAAAACAATGTATTACATGAACATGCCGATTATTACTATTTAAACAAGACGGATATAGACTGGATCACATCTATTTATTAATACGTGATGCCATAGCTTTGGACCCCTTTTCACGAAAATTGCGCTTAAGCAGGAGCATTAAATTTGGCACACTTATAGTTTATGAATAGTAAAAGTGCAGAACGCTAATATTTTTCAATAATAATGCTTATAAAGTACATTGAATCAACATTATCCACACTACGATGCATTTGACACACACAAACAAATATATTGATGATAACGATAAAAGATCACAGATGGCGCACCACACAGTTTGGAAACAAAGTAGTTGGTCTTGAGAAATAAAGATGGCGTTCATATCAACAAGATATTAAAATTTATTATGGTCGAATTTCGATCAATGGGCGAACACTAGTTTAAATAAGTATCTAACTACTACATAATTTTCCTAGAGTTTCATCTAATTGATGCCGGCTTTTAAAAAAAAAGTCAAATGCTTTTCGTTCGTTTATGTTTTGTTGATACGAATATACACCTCTCAATTCTATTTATCTTATTTTTATTTTAAGAGATTGGTGGAGATTCATAGCGTTTCGGATCTCAAGGCTCCCGTAGTCCACATTAGATAAGAGTAGAAAGAAATCACTACCTAGTTTACGTAGATTATTTTTAATATGATTAGATAGCATACAAGCCGTGGCTCTCTTGATAGTAAGTAGGGCAATTATGCAAATACACAGGCTTCTCTACCCTCTAGACTGGAACATAACACTATCAATATAGGCGGCTGGAAAAGGTAAACGCGGAACTAGCAAACTTAAGGCTTATTATACATACGCCCCGACCACACTATCAGAAATCGTTTGAAATTACAAGGAGGATGTCCTTTCAAATATTTTAACCCCAATGGAAAAAGAGTGATGTCATATGTTTGAAATTTTTGTGTGTGTATCTGCCTATGGTATCATAACTTAAACTGACATAATTGAAATAGTTCTTAGCTGTGATGTAGCTAAGGTTAAAGGTTTTGAAAATTTTAAATTATGTTATGATTATTCTAACACGTAAGTGAATTGTTAAAAAAAAATAGAAATACCTTACTTGTTTCTTTTTGGCACTGGTGTAGATTTGTTTCAAACTAGTTAGACCCACAATAGGGATTATACTATTTATATAAAAATAAAAGTTAATATTTTCAAATATTTTAATATCTCATATTTCAAGCATGAATTTGTTGTATTAGTGTCCGTCATCTATAATCATAGGCACTGAAGGATCGGGCTGAAAGTCAAAGTCTAGCTCTTTCGTCCGTATTATCTCCTTGTACATGTAGGCTGAGGCACGTGGGGTCCGTTTGCGTTCTGGGCTCTCGTAGTCTACTTCATACAGTCCAAAACGTTCTCTAAAAGAAGCAAAGCGATAAGAAACAAACTAATAAAATATTTAAATATTTTGTGACCGTATAATACTGTTTTAGGGTCCGTATCCAAACATGTCACACAAATTAAATCGGTGCCAAGTTACTTCAAGATTGGTTGAATGGAAGCGATGACTTTCTTTTTGTATGAATATTCTGCTACGATATCGAAGCAGCAGAATTTGAATTATTTATTATTTATTCAACATTGTCTCTAAATAATTTAAAATTTTGAAAAATTAGGAAAACACATTCTAGAGAAAAAGCGTTTAACGTAAGTTGAAATAATGTTATTTTTTATGACATTGGAATGCAAATAAGCAGACGGATTTCCTGATACTATCAGGAATTCTCTTGTTCTCTTTTAAAATTTCATCGATTTTCGTAGGCATCAAGATTCCAAAGTACTAATCGATTTTAAAATCCAAGTCTTAAGTTAGATTTGAGCAAAGGCAGAGATATCTTCAATTAAATAGCTATCTACTACTGCATATTTACATCTATTCACTATATGTCACACATACATAAACACATATCTTCACACCAAGTCCCTTACGGGATAGGCAGAGAGTATCGAGTGCCAGACCTCACGATCCTGACAAACCTGTCTGGCTTCCTTCATATTTTTTACCCTTTTCATACAAACACGCTGATTTCGGAGACTCTTGACACCTCCCTCGGATAATATCCGAGTGATCTGGATTTTCATCATTCTACAATGAAAATTCAAGTGACTCAAGTACAGAAAAGATAAAATCTTACGTATATCCTTGTGTCCATTCGAAATTATCCATGAGACTCCATGCGGTATACAACTGGACATCAGAGCCCTCGTCTATAGCATCCAGCATAGCGTCGAGGTATAGCCTATAGTAGCGAATTCGTATTTCATCATCTACACCCGCTACCGTTGATAGACCGTTTTCAGTTATAAATACAGGTGGATTATCGTAATCTTCTCTAATTTTAGTGAGTAAGTTGTAGAAACCCCACGGTACAATCTGCAAGGAACGCAGAATTTAATAGAGAATATTTGGGATTTTGCCTACACCCAACCCTAAACTAACTTAAATATAAATAATAATGTGACCAAAAAGATTACTGAAATCTTTAATTTATTTTCTTTCTCCTCGTGACTGCATGTCGGTTTTGCACATTGTGCGCGCGTTACTCGATCATTATTTTGCTGTGATGTTTTTTAAAGCTACGATATCTCCTAATATATTAATTTAAATCAAATGACGTATAGAGAAATTTTGTTTTAAATTAAATATTTGCAATAAATCACGTATTTACTTGGATAAGGATTAATATTATGTTTATACAAAACAGCTTCGCAAATAAGGCATTATTTTACAACAAATTAGGTGAGCATAAAAAAGGATATGGTGAGCTAACTTTAAAAGATAGATGATATTATATTATGCTGATGAAGTTTTCTAGAACCTTTGAAGGAAAAATAAATGTCATTTAATTGTTTACTCAGCGCACGTAACGAATGCTCTCAATAGGGAAAAAACTTCTGATTTTAAAACGTTCGACATTAGTGATATTGGTCTTGGCGTGATAATATATAGCCTATAGCCTTCCTCGATCAACGAGCTATCTAATACTGAAAGATTTTTGAAGTGAAACTTTTGAAAAAATTTAGTGTCACATTTTTTCATTACGCGTCACATTTTTCCGTTACGCGCCATCTTTTTCTTATCCCTACAACGCGTGATTCAAAGTATACTTTCTCCAGCGGAGTAGGGATTAGCAAATATCTCCAATGTCGCAAGTTTCACTTCTTACGAGTGTACGCTAGTACATGCACACATTTTTTTTAAATCGGCTAGTAGTTCCTGAGATTAGCGCGTTCAAGCAAACAAACTCTTCAGCTTTATAAGAAAGATTTTATTTGTATGGCTTTAATTTGTATCGTTGGCTAAAAGTTTAGCGTACACGCCTAATAAATAGCGTACACCCAGGCATTTACGTGATGAACATAGATGTCTGTATTTCCGAGTCTAGGTGTTTATTCAATTTATACAGGTATATATTTAAATTTTTCGATGTGTTAGTATCGTTGTCTAATATTCATATCATAATTATACGATTTGCTTACTTTGGGGTTCGATCAATTTGATTTAAGATATAAAAGGTAAAGGCTCAAAATTCTTTCGTTTTGCCAAGTGGTTTTTACCAATATTCGATATTAAATTCGTCAAGTACTAGATAGGTTTCGTTTTGCCAAAGCCGATAAAGGATTATAAAAGACTACGAAAATGATTGACGTATTTTAATATATCAAATGCATAGAAATACGAAAAGGTCAAACAAATGTTAAAAAGTTCTAAATCGTCAAGCCTATTATTACTACTGAGCCCTTATCATAAGTTTACCGCTTATCAAATTTAGTATACTCGATACTGTCTCTGAAAATATTACCGAACGAAATTTACACACACTCATACTAAAGGGTATGATTTGTCGAATATGTTACTTATAAAATTAGTCTTAATACATCTATATTTTAATTTCTTTGTACAAAAAATTAATTTGTTTGCTTTTATTATTTACTACTTATCAAATATGAGAGTAGAAGTACTTTTTATCTTTAATTTCTTGTTATGCTGACAGAACTAATTGTAATGGCAATAGATACAGTTTGACTAGTTAATTATTTTAAATCATGAGTGACCGCTTTTATTTTGTTAAAAGTGAGAAATGCAGTAAGATTCTTTTGCATAACAGTCATAAATGTATATCAAATAAAAACCAAAAATCTAACACCCAGTTGGATATAGAAGAATTTGTAATAGATCAGTCACACTGAGTAAAAACTAAAAACAGATTTAAAGAGAATTTACGCATGTATGTACCACATAAATACCCATAGTTCGACTAATATATGTCTGATTAAGCTGCTGATAATGAATGAGCTGATAACCTTAAACACCTGGACAGATATCCGTAAACTACGACTAAAAACCATCTCGATCATGTCAATTTACAAATT
>NJDC01010681.1:24916-46487 GCA_002245475.1 Calephelis virginiensis | reverse complement strand
AAGACTACTATAGACTTTGATGTGTCAGTACTTTTCGTAGGCTTATCCAACCAAAACCTTCACATGATTTGTCAAAACAAAATCTTTTTAGTATTTGACAAATTAAAATAAAATGGGGATGAAAATCGCTTAACAAATCAAAATTTTAGCTTTGACCAATTATACTCTAGATTATCAATTTGTGTAGTTTGTTCTAAAACATTTATTTGTCTAAGAGACTTCGTTTTTTTTATTAGAAGAACATTGTGTATTTGCTGGCGTGTATTTCTTACATTCTATCATCTCGACAGTCTTTCTTCATCGTCTGTCAGCCTGTATTACATGGATTCGTTTACAGTAATTGATTGTTGAAAGTTGCTGTTATGAGTAATTTTGTCGTTCATTTTATTCTGCTTATTTTACACCAGATGCAAGAGGTGTAATATTAAAAATATTATTAAACTCACGTATAACCAATATGGCCGTGCATTTTCCCAATCAGGATCAGCATAAGTAATAGCCCCAATATCATCGTGATATGATGGAGAAGCGTAATAACCATTAACTGATTCATTTCTGTACACGAGCGAAGAGGTGTAATGATTTAGCCCAAAGAAATCTGAACTTCCTCTTATCATTTTGATTTCTTCTTCTGTAAACTCTGGTAGTCTTGATCTTAAAAATCCTTGTTCAGCGCTTTTAGCAGCAATTTTTTGTTTCATAGTAGGAGGGAAATCGCCTTCTTTAGAGAATATCGGATGAGCATATTGACCCCACTAAAATAAAACAAAGTCAAAAATACGGTGAAAGTTGTTTTGATTTATAATTTACGAGATTAATTATTAAGATTACATTTCAAAATTAACACTACATATTTTATAATTTTTATTTTAGAGATTAGTCTTTAAAATATCTTTAATTTTAAAGAAAATAACATTATCATTAATTACGTTAGTACATATATTACATCAAAGTTTACATGTTAGGTAAATAAAGTACCTCAAATTGAGTTTGGTCTTCAGCTGCTTCTACATCTCTCTCTGATTCAGGTTCGTTCCACGCGGCACTAAGAGTTATACCAATTATTCCCTTTTGTGTCGGTCTGAACTCATTATTATACAAATGATAAGTCCTTGCATGAGCTACTAGAAGATTCTTAGCACACATGTATTCACCGTATCCGGAAATGTTATACATTGGTGCTAAAGATGCGGCGGAATATCCTTGGTAACATACTTCTTTAGGTTCATTTAAAGTAATCCAATACTTGACGCGGTCACCAAACTGTTGAAACAAGACTCGAGCATAATCAGAAAACCAGTCAGCCATATGTGGGTTTGCCCAGCCACCGAGTTCTTGCAACTTCTGCGGCAGATCCCAATGGTATATGGTTACCATGGGTTGGATATTGTATTTTAACATTTCGTCAATCAAGTTGTTGTAGTATTGTACTCCAGCCTCATTGATTTGGTCCGGGAAACTTGTGGGTAATATTCTGGTCCATGACATGGAAAACCGGTAAAAATCAAGTCCGAGCTCTCTCATCATTTCTACATCACGTTTGTACTGATGGTAAGAGTCGGCAGCTACATCTCCCGTGTGACATTCTTTAATAGGACATGGTACTTGATGTGTCAAGCGGTCCCAAATATTTTCAGATTTTCCTAAAACATAGATAGGTAATTCTCAAAGGCACTTAAGCTATGGCATAAATTACAATGTCTTTTTGTCGTTTTTGTTAACAGTACATTTACTTTCCATTGAGATACAGAAACCTGCACCTAATATGCATACGTGATTAAATGCTGTAATTTCTGTTACCAAAATAAACGATTGCAGTAAATTTTAAACTCAGGAGGAACAATAAGGGCCTGTGTCTCCGTTTCTGTGTGTGCGTGTTTGTGTGTGCACGCGGGCGCGTTTGTATGTGTGTGAGTTTTAGTATCACGTGCAGGTTTTGTCAGAGGTGATATTGTTTGTTTTATTGTTATTAGTTTTCCATTTAAATCTAAATCTCACCATCTTCGTTCCAAGCACCTTCGATTTGATAAGAAGCAGTGGCGGCACCAAACAGAAATCCATCAGGAAACTTTCTTTTGTTTTCGCGTTCTAGAGTTTTGTTCTCTACCAGGTAAACATAAGTGGCCAAAAGTA
Organism: Calephelis virginiensis; assembly: GCA_002245475.1. Classification (NCBI taxonomy): domain Eukaryota; kingdom Metazoa; phylum Arthropoda; class Insecta; order Lepidoptera; family Riodinidae; genus Calephelis; species Calephelis virginiensis. The sequence goes on along the minus strand of NJDC01010681.1, from coordinate 44,354 downwards.
TAAAACTGTAAAGTTTAGATCAATGAAAAAACTAAATAAACATAGACATTGGGAAGCTGACAAAATTAAGGAAAAGAATGAAAAACTAGAAATGAATAAGAATTAAATCCGATCACCAAATCTTACTGCCGACTTATCTTCAAATTTGATTTTTTTTATGATACTGGAAGGAAAAAAAACAGGGGAATTTCCTAATGGTAAGAAGTTCCTGCCGCCTAGAGATACCAAAGGTGGTAATGGTCCGTTGCCAACCTGAGGCCGGGATGTTAGGCCTCAAGCAAAAGTAAGTTTACCGGCTACCCTTCCCTCCGAACCGGAACAGGTCATGACGTTATGGCGGCAGGAATAGGTAAGGCGGTGGTACCAATCCGGGTAAGTCGCTACATAACTCTACCACCTAGTCAGATGTCACGGTGCTAGCGACGGTAAGACTATGCTCGCCTTTTCCGAGCTACCTGGCAAGAAGGCAAATGGTCTTTTCTGCAAAGTAGCCCGGACCAACACGGGGAAAATAAGAATGACGAAAATTACGTTATTACACAAGGAATACATAAGTCGGATACGAATCTTGCAACTTTCAAAACTCTTCTACCAATTATGCTAATGATATTGACAAACATACTAACTTTCGCATTTTACGAACTGCTTGGTAAGAAAGCAGATAGCCTATAAATAAATATATAAAAAAGAAAAATATAAAAAAGTAAGCAACTTGCTTGTGTTATGGCTGTTAGTCAACGATACTAATACATAGAAATATTTAAGATACCAGTGTACATTTAATAAACACCCATACCCGAAAATGCAGACACCTAAATGCTATTCACACAAATGGCTGCCCCCTTCGGGAATCGAATCCGAGCCTCGAGTCGAGCAGCCGAGTCTGACTCCACCGACAAACCGTCGGTGGAGTCAGACGCGTACGCTATCCTCTCGATCAACGAGGCGGTGAATATTAAAATTATTTTTAAGGCCTTAGGAACAAACGATTTAATTCAACTTTTTAATTCAATTTATTTATTTCATTGTAATTTAATAGAATTTTTAAATTAAAAAGAAGTTAAGTTTTTAATCACAAATTTAAAAAAAATTGATATATTTATTTGTATGGTAGCGAGAGTTGGGTATGTCAGAAAGAGCATGAAAGTAGGATAAGTGAGGTCGAAATGAGAGTACTACGGAAAATCTGTGGTGTAACGCTCGCTGACCGCATTCGTAACAGTGAGATCCGAGAAAGAGTGGGATTGAAAGAAAGTGTTGTTGTTAAAATGCAACATGGCATGCTCCGCTGGTTAGGTCATGTGGAAAGAATGACAGATGAAAGATTGACAAAGCAGATATACAATGCAAATACAAGGCTGACATTTCAGGATCAGGGTGCTGATTATGTAACTCAGCTGCCAACTCAAAATTGAAAAGTGTACATCAAATGACGTCATTTGTGTTTGCTATCTCTATTGTATTTCTGTTGGTCACTGGAGATAGCAAATACGTAACACGTCATTTGACAGCGATTAATTGTACACTTTTCCATTTAAGTTGGCAACTGAGATACATAATCAGCCCCCAGATCAATCTGATTCTATCCGAGGGTGGTGTCAAGAGTCTCCGAAACCGGCGTGTTTGTTTGAAAAGGGTAATGAATGTGAAGGAACCAAGACAGGTTTGTCAGGATCGTGAGGTCTAGCACTCGATACTCTCTGCCTAACCCGTAAGGGACTTGGCGTATAGATATGTATACATGTGTGTATATGTATAATTAATCATTTGAATTTCATATTTCGTTTATCTTAATTTTAGTAAAGGCGAAAAACCGTTTCAACCAATAATACTTCTATAAATAAATGTAATATTTTAGTACTAAAATAATTGTAATTGAAAAAATAATGTTTAACATTATGACGCTCTATAGTAACTATAATCGAATTCACTTCAATAAAAAAAAAACTTACAGCGGTTTAACAAACATCTTGGACTCGTTGTTTGCTTTCCATTGGAGTCTGTTTTGAACAATTTTGGTTGCAGGTTTTATAACACCTTACTATTAAGGCTTAGATAATTTATTATGATAAAATTAAACATGATTGACGTATCAGGTACTTGAAATTCGCTTGTGGCATTTTAAAGAAAATTTGTACTAATATTAGGAATGTTGGAATGTATGTTTGTCTGGGGTTAACGTTTTAATATGTAGGCTGATTGACAAAAACAAATCATTTTTTTTATTCGACATAGGTACATGTCATACTCAAAAAAAAAATTGCAATACACTTAATGTACATATTAGTCACTTAATTAGATAGGGAGAATTCACAAATTGATTCATTCATTAAACATTTAATTAGTTAACAAAATTGTAAAATTTTTAAAATTAATATAAAAAAAGTTGTAAACCGGTTGTTTGTATGAAAATAGTAATGAATGTGAAGGAAGCCAGACAGGTTTATCAGGATCTTGAGGTTTGGCACTCGATACTCTTTGCCTACACCGTAAGGAATTAGCGTGAAGATATGCATGTATCTACTATAAAAAGACAAATGTAAATGTAATTGCAATCCATTAAAATGAAATCATAATTGTGACATCAATATCAAATAAAATGAAACAATACAATAACTCTAAATATGTAAAACAAGAAAAAATGTAAAAAAATAATAAGATATATCATTTTACACAAAAAGACAAACAAAATTATTGAACAAATTGATAATCAATTAAAAGTAGTACATGAAAAATAATAATAAAAATATCCATTATCAATATTACAGCTGTTTTCAGTAAAAATTGTAAATCCACTTACATTGAAAATGTCAAGTTAATAAAAAAAATACACGAATACCCTTTGGCCCAAATTTTAGAAATAAATACCTCATCAAAAACATTTTCATCTTTAATTCTCTTAAGATAAGAACACAAGGCTCGCATCGTGAAAAAGTTATCAGGTATCGTGTAGATTTAACTCTATAAACTGTATCTTCATGAATTTAAACCTTAGTTATTATATATAGATTGGTAACAATATATTCCATACGTACCACTTTGAAAAGATAATTTATATTATCGTAATAAAAAAGTATGAATTCACCTTACGCAAATGAGACCACTACATAATTTGACATAGGTGTATAGTTGTGTAGTTATAGCTTGTAGAGTTAACGATTAGAGTGTGAAGCTTAAGTTTAACTTAAGTTTAGTAGCTATAGTATAGTTATTTTTCAGAACAGTGTAGATTAAATCTTCCCGATATGATTTTTCCTTTTTATAAGTTTACAACAATACTACTACTATTACATAACAATTTACTAAGTGATGGAAAGCTGTGTTTAGGCTCACTCTGAATTATAGCATCATCATGCAGCATCATGGCGTCAATGATCTCCATTATCATTTTTTTTATACAAGAGGAGGCAAACGAGCAAGTGGGTCGCCTGATAGAAAGTGATCACCGCCGCCCACGGGCATCAGCAACACTAGGAGCATAACAAATGCGTTGCTGACATAACATCATGATGTTCATAATAATATCATATTCCGCGAAAGAGGGTAAGTAAATCGGTGTCGGTCAGTTTGACGTTTTTGAAACAGACGAAGTCGAGGGAGCCTTCTTTACTTGTTTATTGCATAAGCATGATACATTTTATCAGATATCTTGAGAGATGCTTGTTGTTTGTGTTTTAGCAAAACACGTAATCCTTATAGATTCGATATGTTCGTCTTTCCGTTTGTCCGTGTACTATACCAACTTCATTTCCAAACTAGTACAACATAGTTGAAACTTCATAAAGGGTTATTCAGAGAATATAATCTATACTTGTTATCGTCGGCACATGGTGGAATTCCTTTGTATACACACTTTTTTGGAACATCCAACCAAATAAGTACTGAATGTTAAACTAAAACAGTATTTTTATCTTTAGTTTCAAAGCCCTGATGATGCTGTAAAAAGTGAAACCGTTTGGCTAAAGAGTAACGTAAAGGGTTAAATAAAGTGTGTAGTGGATAAATACAAGAGTTTGCTACAAAAAAAGTGTGTTATTCCGAGAAATATCTTCGAAAATAACATTGACAAAAACACATTTATCAAACGATTTCTCCCCAAAGTCAATCTATGAGAGATGGTTCCTTCCAAAGTGGTAAAATGTCACTTTTGAAATCAGAAAGGGAATATCTAGAAAATTATATCATATAGATCTTAACAAAAACTGTCAATTTAAATAGTTTGAGCAACATATAATGACCAGTTTTTGAGATATGGTAGATTTTTTCCTACGTCTTAGTCCGGGTCTCCTGTGTAGTGTAGACCCTCTGCTTTCCTGCAATGTAGCTCATAAGACGCGACAAAAGGTTTAATGGGTCGTTACAAATAAGACTGCTGGTGGTAAAGAGCTGTACAGCGCCTTGCCCGGATTGGGATCTATCGAGTTACCTATTCCTACCACCATAATGACTCTGATATGTTCCAGTTCGGAGGGTAGGGTAACAGGTAGACTTGCACAATTGACTCAATATATCAGCCATAAGATAGCAACGCACCTACATCAATGGTGTCTATAGGTCATCATCACTTTAAAACGGTTAGCTAGTTTGTTATCTGATCACATAAAAAACAATTACAATCAGGAAAAACTTTATTCATTTTCACTATACAAATGGTACTTGTACGCGTTGATACTTTTATAAACTACCACCAGATCAGAATCGCGGCCACACTCTGAAAAGGTCTGTTGAAATAAATTCAGTGCTATGACCCTTTTTGAATTAATTGTATTTACTTAAAAATGTTATCGGATAAAAAATATTTGGCTTAAAATAAAGTCTTATTACAATTAAAGTATCTTCACGCCCATATCCCCGAAGAGGTAGGCAGAGGTACAACCAAGGCACCCACGACTAGCCGAAGACACTAAGTCCCACAATGTGATAGGTGGCAAGCCTATCACCAACCGGGCCCAATTCCAATCCCGACCAACATTTTTTGTTTTTTTTTATTAGAAAATTAGAAAAATCCAATTTTCTTTTTGTTGGCCGACCCGGGATTCGAACCCGGGACCTCATGCAGTCAAGTCCAACACCCGGACCGCTAGACCACAGAGGCGATTACAATTAGTATATCTTATATAACTTTATTATAAATTAACTACATTACAAATTGAATTTACATATAATTGAATCGGCTATTCCCAAGCATATTCGTATTTTAAATATTTTCTGATTTTATTACAGCCTTTTAAACTTATTTATTGGAAGATCTCTAACATCACTGGAAGCCTATTGTAGAAACGTCTAAATACATTGACCAAAAAAAATGTTGTTTTACTGAGACTAGTTTTACATACTGCCAAATTATTTTTATTCCTCGTATTTAAATCAACACACTACATTTTTTTTAATTGTTGCACTTTTTAACGTACTTTAGATTAGATTTAGATTGAGAACTCATGGTTTAAAGATGTATGTTATTAATGTTTTTTTTCTGTTACAAAACCGATTATATTTAATAGCCCTAATAGTTTTTTTGTAATAGGAATAGTGTTGATATATGCAGAATTTCCCCAAAAACGAATCCTTCATCGCCTTTTCGTATAAGCTTACCGGTTTCGGTGACTGTTAGGTCTTGACACCACCTTCGAATGATACTTGAGCAATTTGATTTTAAGGTTGAAATTCAACAGAACTTCAACCTTAGTCTTCCCAGGTACCTACGTCCATCTGCATTCATCCGTTTGCATTATATATCTGCTTTGTCAATCTTTCACCTGTCATTCTTTTCACATAACGGAACAAGCGCAGCATGCCTTTTCTCATTTTAACATTACTTTCTTTCAATAGCACTCTTTCTCGGTTCTCAGTGTCACTAATGTTGTCAGTTAGCGTTACACGACAGATTTTCAGCGGCACTTTTATTTGACCGCATTTATCCCACTCTCATGTTTTTCCTGACATACGCAACTCTCACCTTCATGCAGTAACTTTCAGCACATAATTATGCTAAGCAAGTCTAGCACTTTGACTCAAAACCTCGCTTTGAAATAGCTTACTCAGCGCTCCACTCACACTCAACCTCCTCACTTTAACAGTGTTAAGGTAAAGAAATTAGTGTCCTGTCGTACCTTCCCATGTAAAGGTAGGAAACCGTTTTCATGTCTGTAAAAATTTTTTTAACTTCCAACCTACCTACTAACCTGTACCAAATGTGAGGGTCCCATTACAACTTATTATCATTTTATACATTTATCAATCGTTAAACCTAAGAGTCTACTGGGTTCAATGATGATCCATTCAGTTGCACATTGATGTCTAATTGGTTAAAGTTAGGTATCGAAAATTCAAAAGAAGTTTATTTAAGAGCACAATGCCGTAGTTTTCAGTGCCGGGTTCGATCCCTGGCAGTGCAATAAAAAATAAAATAGAAAATATACGTATTTTCAATTTTTTAATAAAAACAACATTTTACGGGGTTGGATATGTGACCGGTTGGCGAGGCTAGTCACAAATCACATTGTGCTTCGGCTAGTCAAGGATGCCCTTTATGTGACTCTGCCTATCGCTTGAGGGATATGGTAACGGGTGTGGAGATACTTTTCTGATCAAATCATCATGGTGAACGCAATCAAAAGCCTTAGAGATATCCTAAATATACCCAGCGCATCATGCGATCTCTCCCAGCCTTCAAATATGCTTTTTAATAACCTTGCACCTGCATCAATGATTGAACAAACTTTAATAAACCCAAATTGTTTACTGTATATTTAGGAACGCTTAAATAATTTTGTAACATCTTTGTAACTCTCATATTCCGCAAATAAATATGTTTTTTCTTTTTTTTTCTTTCTTTTCTGTGTAATAGTCTACTTATGTTAACGACTTGATACAGAATTTGATTGCGCGTTAATTTTTTAAAAAATATTTTATTTTAATTTACTAAGAGTTGGGTCGGACGTACTGCCCGATTTAAATAAAGATACTATCTTGTTTTGTTTCACTCAATCAAGAAATATAGCAATTGATTTGCAGCAGTTAAATGTTACTGCCAAATAAGGTGCAGTGTTATTCATTATGGATGCAATCGCCCTTGGAGGTTTGACGTTTTTTTTGTTTGAAGTGACTTAAAGATTTCAATATATTAAATCCTTTCCACTGCCTCTTTGCTACTTTATTTTCTAAATCGCCTCGTTGGTCGAATGACTAGCGTACACGCCTAACTAAACTGAATATTCACGTGGCTCGGGTTCAATTCCCGACGGGGGCAGACATTTGTGTAATAAACATTTAGATATCTGCATTTCCGGGTCTGAGTGCTTATTCAATTTATTTTGGTAACTACTTAATTATTTCTATGTATTAGAATCATTGACTAGCATCAATAACATAAGTATAATATAATTTGCTTACTTTAGGGTTATCTTTAACTGTAGTTTGTCAAAAAAAAATTGCGTTATCCATATAATCAGCTAGATAATAATTTGTTTGAACTATTTTTTATTATCTGTTAATATCATGAATGTACATTACATGACATAGCTTAAGATGTCATTATATTCAAATATCTAGTATAGAATATTTTGCAATTACTTAGAAAAACCACTTTAGTTATAACAATACCTATAGTAGTACTTTTTAAATTATGCGCTTCGGCTATATTCGTTAGGCTTTGGAAATCCGAATATATTTTAAAGATAAAGAGTTGTTAAGTATTACATAATTAATCATTTCGCTTAAATTTAGTTTAGGTCAGCCAATTTTAAAATAAAAGTAAGTAAAGTGTAAAAAGGTAAAAAGTGTGAAGCCGGAGCGCATAATTTAAATACTAGTATTTCACATGTATTATTTTTTTTTTGAACGTAGAAGTTTTATTTTATTGATAAGATTTTAGCTTGTTTTCGTATGTTTATATCAGTATTTTTTTTTATATTTCAGACAAATTTTGTAATATTACTGTCCATTATCGATAGTTATAGGCACTGAAGGATCGGGCTGAAAGTCAAAGTCCAACTCTCTTGTCCGTAGCATCTCCTTGTACATGTAGGCTGAGGCACGTGGGGTCCGGGTTCGTTCCGGGCTCTCGAAGTCTACTTCATACAGTCCAAAACGTTGTCTAAAACAAGCAAAAATATCGTTATGTTCAACTATTCTGTGGAAGTATACTCAAAATTGCTATAGAATTCATAAAAAGTTATTGAGGAAAATAAAAAAAACGAACAATGAATTGTTTGTAACTGAGATATTTTTTAAGCTTCAAACATTCTTTAACATTTAGTAATTTTTTAGAAAAGTTTATTTATTCGTATGTTTGTTTACACAATACAGGAAAACTATTGGACCTATTATTTAAATGAAAAAAAACCTAGCTTGACATTCCAACAAAAAATTGATCGGGTTTTTTTCCGAGGACGGTGTCATGAGTCTTCGAAACCTGAGTGTTTATTTGAAAAGAGTAATGAATGTGGAGGAAGCTAGGATCGTGACATTTGACACTTGACACTCTCTACCTACTCTGTTAGGGACTTGGTTTGATGATAAGTAAGTACCAAAGTATAAATTATATAATCGGTTAAAAAATCTGTTAAATATCAGCAAGTGGAATTTTCTTTAAAACTTATGGTGATCTTAAAATTTTGTTTAAAATGAAAGTGTGAGAGACAAATTTTGTAATATTAGTGTCCATCATCGACAGTTATAGCCACGGAAGGATCGGGCTGAAAGTCAAAGTCCAGCTCTCTGGTCCTTAGTGGTCCTTGTACGTCAGCCAATTTAAATTTTAAAGAATTTTTTGAACTATTAGTACACATAAAAGTTGTTGATAACTTTCCGTTCTCAGAGGTCTAGTTTTAGATATTCGTGATGACGATTCGGCATGTTTGGGACCTACGCCGCCTTAATCTTAAATATCGCCACATGAAGATACGATATCATCGTGTTAAGCTTTGAGAGCTTTTTATACAACCGCGTTTACCGCGTTACAAAACAAAAAAGTTGAGAGGTGTCGAGGGACACCCGTATGGAACGAAGTTCTCTCTCACCCCTCTCTCTGTCAATCTCTATCAATCTCTAGTAATCTCTATCTCTATCTCTAACTCTCTTATAGAAAGAGACAGACAGAGAAACATGAAATAAAAAAAAGAAAATAAAAATATAAAAAACAAATAAAATATAAAAAAATAAAGAAAGAAAATGATAATAAAAAAATAGAAAATGAAAAATAAAAAAAAGTAAAAAAAAATTGTACGACCCGGGACCTCATGCAGTCAAGTTCAACTACTGAACCGCTAGACCACAGAGCAAAAAGTGTCGTGACAACAACATTTTCGTAAGAATTTTTTCCGTCTAGCCCCCATTCACAACGCGCAATAAGGAACTTCGTTCCAAAAAAAAAAATATTGAGTTTGAATATTTGAAAGATTCAAAATTTCCATTGTATTGGTCCGGGCTCCTTTGCATAGACAATCCATCTTGCCATGTAGTTCGTAAATGGCGAGTATAGGCTTACCGTCACTAACACCATGACATCTGACTAAGCGGTAGAATGTCGCAGCGACTATGTATTTTGACAAATTGTGATGAAAGTATAAAGTGTAAAAAGTGTAAAACCGACGCGCATAATTTAAACAGTAGTACTATGCTCCTTATCGATACTTGTTCAAAACAATTGAATTCCACCAAGGGCCTATAGTAAAAAATGTGATTCTTACGAATATCCTAGAGTCCATTCGAAATTATCCATGAGACTCCATGCGGTATACAACTGGATGTCAGAGCCCTCTTCTATTGCATCCAACATGCGTCGAGGTATAGCCTACGTAACTTGAAATGAAATTAAAACTAATAATTAAGTCGTATATAGATAATACACAACATGAACTACAAGAACGCAAAAGGGGGATTTTTGAATTATCTCAGGCGCGTTAGATTATGATACGGGCAATACATTGAACCATGTTTAGAAATATCCAATAAGTATCACAACTCTTTATCACATTACCATAATGAAGGCCTGCCTTTAGGATAGATTGTTTTTTTTAAATTCTTAAGAATAAATTTATCAGATTAAAGTACGGTGGGTTTACTGCATTCCCATTAATGCATGTTTAAATTGTCTGATAATTTGAGCAAGACGTAGGTACATGAGTAGAAGCGCCGGAAATATTTTAGAAAATCAAGTCATATATATTCACGAGCCATTACGAGGACGATTGACATATATCATCAGAGATACGTTAAATAAGTACACTATAAATATCTGATGTGCTTGCGTTTGGTTAAAGCTAGAAACGTACTACCGGATGCATCTGATGACGCCGCGACTTACAAGTAATCTAGACAATAAAAGTACTTTGAGCCTTGCAAAAGTAAGTCACGGACATGAACTTGAGTGTTCGGATGTCCGAAATATATAATAAGTAAGCCGAAGGCGTCCACGGACGGTATATACTATATAGGTATACATTTATTAAGTAAACCGCGTCCGATAATATATATCCAGCATAAGTCTCTGTTATTATTACTTTTGATTACACGATAAACGATAAATGACCTTATTTATTTGCCACCATCTACCCAATAAAGTCCACTTGGTGACCATGTTGTCATTGTAAATTTGCATCTCGGGCTCCCTTAACAATATCAGTTATTTATTAAAAGAAGTCAACTGAGTAGAAAGTTCATAATAATAAAAAGTAATATAAAAATAAGTAAAATCAGATTCACAATAATAAAAAGTTATATAAAACGAAATAAGAACAGGTACTATTTACAGCAACTTATAAACTGTTTTGGGAATATAAATATTATCTTTCGGCATTTGAATTTGAATCGGGTCAATAAAAATATTTATACAAGTAACACTTTTATAATAGATTTACATACATACATATCTTTACGCCAAATCCCTTACGGGGTAGGCAGAGATTAATAAAAAACAGATACGGATAATATCCGACTGATCTGACCGTGGCATGTCAACCTTGGTCTCCCCGGGTACCTACTTCCATCCACATTCGCATTGTATATCTGCTTTGTCAATCTTTCATCTGTCATTTTTTCCACATGACCGAACCAGCGGAGCATGCCCTTTCGCATTTTAACACCAACAATTTCTTTCAATCCTACTCTTTCTCAGATTTCACTGTAACGAATGCGGTCAGCGAGCGTTACACCACAGATTTTTCGAAGCACTCTCATTTCGACCGCATTTACCCTACTTTCATGCTTTTTATGACATACCCAACTCTCGCTTCCATACAATAACGTTGGGTTAACACAGAATTATGCAAAACGAGTCTTGCTTTTAGACTCAAAACCTCGCTATGAAATAGCTAACCCAACGCTCTATTCACACTTTTCCTTGCACACACTCTCCTCTTTACATCCGTGGTGTACTTTCTACTCCTGCTAAAGCTCAACCACGATACACAATTTTATTCACTTGCCCAAAAACTACATCATCAACTCAACCTCTTACATCCGTTCTGTCTTCGTCTCTTTCAAACACCAAAACTTTGGTATTCGTTCCATTCAAATGTAAGCCCCTTTCTTTACAATCACCTTCCATAACTCTGACCAGTGTCTGTAGCTCAGATGGTATAGAGCCCAAAAGTATAGCATCATCTGCATAAAGCAGGCAGTTCACCACTTGATCCATATGCGTTCCCACATCCATAGATTTTAACCTTTGAAGACATTTATCCAAATACAAAATTAACAAATAAAAAATTAAATATATTAGATTTGAGTAGCAAAATTATAAATATTAGAATTATTTACTTTAAGTAGATTTAAAACTTTGCATTATATTAGAACAAAGTGAACTACAATAAAATTACAGTATTTTTCTTTAATTAAAAAAAATTACAGTGGCTAAACAAACATTATCAATGCGTTGTTCGTTTTACACTGGATTTTGTATTAAACAATGTTTGTTGCAGGTTTTATTATGCCCTTTTTTAAATGCCATTGAACGTTTCTTTATTGTCATGATAAAATTAAACAAGATTAACGTAAGCTTCAGCCTGAAGGGTAAAATCGGGAAAAATGCCCTATTTTCTGTAATATCCTCAAAAATTTTAAAGTATGTTCTTTTGAAAGAAAAAGAAATTAATTGTTCAATGTAGCTATATGGTAAGTTAAAGTTTTTTGTACTTATTACAGTTTTTGTAAAATTTAACTTTACGTTTTTTTCGGAGGATAATTGCCTTACTTTATGTATGGCTTCCCCATTTTTAAAATACTAATTCGTATAGATGCCTGAAGTACGGAATAGATGTAAACAAGACACCCAACCAAGTTTTATAAAGTTCTACTTCTAAAATTGCAAGTGGATCTAAAAATCTAAAATTGTGATAAATATTCGCTTTTCGATGCAAATTATTTCTTTCTAAATCTGCCAAAATTTCAAAAATGTTGTATGACTTTCTCGGTTGCACGTTGCGGAGTTAAAAAACATTTTTAGAATGAAAAAAGTAAGCTAATAAAAAATTTTAATGAAACGATAAATATATAATTCTTTTTGAATTTGCGTCCAGGCTGACGCTGACGTCTGAGCTGCAAAAAAAAATTGAAGGAAACTAAACATTTTTGTGAAATGGACGTGCTTGATGTGAAATCTATAAAAGAAAATTTACTTACTACCTGCAGATCCAACAAAATCTACTAAATATTTTAAAATGTCTGTATTCTAGAATCAAGATATTTTGAATAAAAACAGAAAAATTATATGACCTAGTGGTGACCTGTCTGATATAAACAATCGATGATGTAATTTTAGGCTCCAAATCATCTAAGCTGCAAACAGTACCTAATGAACTAATTAATGTTGATTGGAAAGAAAAAGGTGTATCTACATTTGAATACGAAATGAAACCAAAATAGCATATGAAAGAGATGTAGCCAGAACGTATTCGAGAGTCTTAGTAGACGTAGTAGTGTTTTAATAAACAAATGAGTTTGTTTGTCCAGGTAGTGCTTTTAGCAGGGGTAGATAGTTTGATTGACATCATTCGTAGCAGTGAGATCCGAGAAAGAGTGGGATTAAAAAAGTGTTGGTACAATAATGAGTAAGGGCATGTTCCGTTGGTTCATTAATGTTGTGCGAATGGCAGATGAAAGATTGCCAGTACAGACATATATTGCGAAACTGGATAGATGTACTTAGTTACCTGGGAAGACCTAAGTTGACTTTCCATGGTCAATTTTAACCCACGGCCAACTCTTGTCACTACAATCTCCACGACCAGCTTTTTATTGTATGAAAAAAGTAATTATTGTGAGGGAGCTAGTAACACTTGGTACTCGATATTCTCTGCCAACACAGCAAGGGACTAGGCGTGAACATGTATTATTGATCATTCACACTCAATTTTACATCAACATGATATTTATATAGATTCAGCGATTTCTTTAATTCAATATTCATAATTATTAATTAACAAACATTTTTTATTGAAAAAAATCCAAGACCAACCTAACTTCTTTGCAACAAGGCTCATTGTAACGAATATTTAGTAATGTCCTTCCTTGCATTTCGTAAAGATGTTACATTGCACAAATACGAGTACGTAACCTTGAAATGAATATGAATAGTAATAACTAGATCACTAAGCGCACTGCGAGAGCAATGAAATCTTTAATTCGATAGCAAATTATGCATTTTCCAAAGCACCGTCATTGTGCATAAATGCACCATCAACACAATTAAATTTAGTCTGTTTTGATAGTCTTCTCCTAGGCTCTCAATGATCTAGGTCACTGGTTTTATCTATAGGTTAATTAAAATGTAACAATATTATAGATAAGCAATTGTCCGCTATTTAGGATGCAGATTACGAGTATGTCAGTTCATCCTATCAAAATCGATTACATTACATCGCAAACGTTTACAAAAATCATGAACTTTTATAGCAGGAATAAATTATTTTTAACAATGGGTCAAGTAAAATAATGTGATGGCAGATGGAAAATCAGGAAGAATTGGTTATTACGCCAATTTGGTTCCTTATGTTTTCTCAGAAGTTACACAGGCGATAGATACAACTAGTACATAATTCAAATCAAAAGACAGTAAAAATGTTAAAAAAAAATAATGGCTATTTAGGATGCTTTCACTATTCCTAGAAAAATCAGAAAATTTAAATTTTCTTTATTGGGAGAGACGTAGTATTTTCTAAATTATTAAAAAAATTACAGCTATTGACACCTAGATGTAATCTTTTATAAGAAGTCAGTGTATTGATGTAATAAAACTGAATTAATGACCACTTATAGTTATCAAACAATGAATGATAACCTTTAAAAATATTTTTACGCATTTGTGAAGTTCTTCGCAGAAATAAAAGAGACAAAAGAAATAACATTTTTTGAAAATGCGCATTTATCCCACTTCGGCACCTATCCTGGTTTGGTCCTACCTTTTTGCAATTGATCAAACAACAAATGATAACCATTAAACATCTTTGTATGCATTCATGAAGTTCATCATAGAAATTAAAGAGACAGAAAAGAAATAAGATTTTTTAAAAATGCGCATTATCCCACTTCGGCACCTATTCTGGTTTGGTCCTACCTTTTTGCAATTGCTCAAACAACAAATGATAACCATTAAACATCTTTGTATGCATTCATGAAGTTCTGCATAGAAATGAAAGAGACAGAAAAGAAATAAGATTTTTTGAAAATGCGCATTATCCCACTTCGGCACCTACCCTGGTTCGGTCCTACTTTTTTGGAATTCGCATGTGGTATTATCAAGAAAATCAAAACAAATAGTACACATGAGAAAATGTGTTTTTGTTTGTGATCCATGCTTCACGAGTTCTACGTTAGCAAATTTAAAAAAAAAGTTTTCCCCGTGTTGGTATAGGCTTTTAATAGACCATCTGCCTTCCTGCCAGGCAGCTCGTAAAAGGTGAGCATAGGCTTACCATCACTAACACCGTGACCTCTAACTAGGTGGTAGTTTTGCATCGTTTCATCCGGATTTGTACCACCACCTTACCTATTCCTGCCGCCATAACGTCATTACGTGTTCCGGTTCGGAGGGTACAATAGCCGGTAAACTAACTTTTGCTCGGGGCCTAACATCCCGGCCTCAGGTTGGCAACGCACCATTACCTCCTTTGGTGTCTCTAGGAGGCGTGAATTTCGTACCATCAGGAAATCCGTCTGCTTGTTTGCCTTCCAATGTCATAAAAAAACACAAATACTCTGCAATTTATAAATGAACATAGGCTACTTTTATCCTATTAGTTTTAGTCACCAAATGTGCTGCCAAGTTAAAAAGTAGCCAATAGTCACTAAGTGGTAATGTAGTGCAGACTGCAATACATTACCTCGCTCGCTATTATTAAGTTACCTTGCTCGCTATTGTTAAGTTTCGTGTTAATGGTAATTTGCAGAATTGTACTCGTAATCTAATATTATATACTGATATAATATTAGATTACGAGTCTGTCGTTTATAGATACCGTCATTGTTACTGAACAATGACGGTATCTATAAACGACAGTTGTGTAACATCAGGGAAAGATTACAAACACACGCGAAGTCATGGAAAGCATTAACTGTCACCTAAATATGAGTTGAGGTATTTTATCTATCTGTTCTCTCGGCGGTTCGTCATATGATATTGTATAATAGTTTGATTACTGAGAAGTGTTTTTGTTGTTGAAAATCTTATCACAAACATCGGATAAATATTCATTTCTTTGATATATCTGAATTTTTATTATCATTTCATGTGATAGTCAGTGAACAAGCAAACGACTCTCCTAAGTGTCAGAGATAACCAATACAGACGCTATAGATGTTTGAGGTGCGTCGCTGTCCAGTAGCCGGCATGTAAGATCTATCACAAGTCTATCGGCTACCTCGTCCTTCGGGCTGGAACATGACAGAGTAGTAGGTAACTATATCATAGGTACCCTCCACTACAGGTTTGTGTAAGCAGTAAATCAACACCGACGAAGCTCGGATAAATTGCAACATGAAACTAAACCAAAAGTTTGTTGTTAACACCTATTTAATATATGCTTGCCTTTAACGGGCATAGAGGCAGACGGTCTCTTCAGCACCGAGGATCCAGACCAACAAGGGGAACAAGTATTTGGGTAAGAACGATGTGCTCTGATTTTTATTACTAACGTTACAACTGTTAATGTTTATGGAGTTAAACAAAGTTATTTATTTACTCATAGAAGAAGTAATCTGCAATTAAAGAGTTTCGATTTCAATAAAAAAACTTTCATCTATATCTATAAAAATGAATCCCCCTTTCGCGTGGTCATCAAATCACGTCTGAACGGGCAGAACAATTTAGCTAATTCTTTTATTATTGTGTCGTTTGGTATATCGTGGTGATATTGTAAGGAATAGGTTTTTATGAACTAATAAAACACGAAACATTACAAGGAAAGTGGGAAAACCGATTACTCACTTGAAAACTTTTCAATAGGAAATGTTAGTAGCTGTTAGTGTCAAGTGATATGAAATTCGCCGGTCGGCTTGTTATTTATAATTTTAATTAAATAAAAAAATAGGTCTCAGTGCACTTGTTGACCATGACGCGTAACTACTTAAATTGTGTTTTATCAAAAATATTTTTTTACAACGTTAAATGAAAAAAAAACAGCTTTACAAGCTTTTCTTTTAATTTATTATTAATTGACTTTATAAAATTTGTGAATTTAAGATAATCATTTTTATATTTTTCAAAAAACATACATTTTTTGACAATAGTTTAAAAATACAGATTGGTGACAATTATTTTACCGTTAGTACTTAGCGGCTTACTCACTGATAGAAGTATGAAGTGAAAGAGTTAAAAACTGTCAAAGATTGATATATCTGAAAATGAGCTAGGTTTTGAGACTTTGTTTTTCTACGGTATTGCTTCGGACCCTTTATGTAAAAGAGACCAAGTGCTGTCTTGACTGGCAGCTTGTAAAAAACTAACATAGGTAAAGTAGGTGGATAGGTAGGTAACAAAAAGGCCATCGCATTGCCTATTTCTAGTTAAAAAATACTAGTTTCTTGTTCCAATTCAGAGGGTTGGGTAGCATGAGGCCTATTACTCCTGGCATGGAATAGCGAAGCACCTATAACATCTACAGTGCCTATAGGTTACAGTTTTCTCTGACTTTCCATGAGCGTTAGCTTTCACTGTCTTAGTCCCCAAAAAAAAGATTCTGGATTTGGCTAAAGGCAATTAATGATATGACGTACTATTTAAAATGTTATATTAAAATTATATATTCACGCCAAAGGGTAGCAAGTGCCAAATATCACGATCTTTGCAGATCTGTCTGGTTTCCTCCACATTCATTACTCTTTTCATACAAACACGCCGGTTTCGTAAACTCTTGATATCACCCTCGGATACTACCAAAGGGAATTGATTGTGACATGTCTTGGTATAAAATTAGCGGACAAGACTGATTAAAAGCCTAAATCCTATATAACATCAGCATTTAGACAAGTCAATTATCTTTCAATCAGGTGTTACGTCAACTTTTTCCGTAGAACGTTGTGACTTAACCATACTTAAGGCCATAAGTGGATATATGTTTAGTTAACATTTTTGTATTTGCTCTAAATTTTCGAAAAAGTAAAAATGCGCTTCGGTCGCTTTTGCTTGGTCGGCCTACACCCGACAGTATTGCACAGAGCTATTAGTCTTATCTTTATTGTAAAACCTAGCGGAAATTCATAACACTTAAAGGTCTCAAGGGCCCCGTAGTCCGCAACATTACACTAGAGCCACATTGTTTAGCGGATCACCAACCCTCCCTAATGGGGATAATTCTGGGATGCACTCACTAAATTTGAAGTTATCTTCTTTCAACGAAAATAATATCCTCTCGACAAATGTAATAGAAAGAGACAAAACATGTTTAGTGCTGTCAGATTAGTTTTGTAAGAAAGAAAGGCAATCGCTTATTTCAAATTGACTATATATAGACACTTGTGACGCCGTCATGTACCTACTGAGGAGATCCGACGAAAGAAAATAATAGGTTTTTTTTTTCAATAACAATATTAAAGTATAAATAAAAACCTTGTTTATTTTTTTTTATTTTTAGGATATTGAAAGGCAAACAAGCAGACGGCTTTTCTGACGGTTAGAAATTCACGCCGCCTAGAGACACCAAATGTGTTAATGCTATTTGGCAACCTGAAGCCGAGATGTAATCCCTCGAGCAAAAGTAAATTTACGGGCTACCTTATCCTCCAAACCGGAACACCTCAACGGCAAGTACTGACGTTATGGCGGCAGGAATAGGTAAGGCAGTAGTGCCAATCCGGGTGAGCCACTGCGAAACTCTACCACCTAGTCAGAAGTCATGGTGGTAGTGACTGTAAGCCTATGCTCGTCTTACGAGCTGCCTGGCAGGAAGGAAGGTCTTTCTGCAAAGGAGCCCCGACCAACACAAGGTAAATATTATACATTGTGTAATATTGACAGATTGGTATGAGGAGCATTTAATCCCAAGCGTTCTTATTTGCTAAATATTCAGCAACGATAAAATAAACATTTTATATAATTTCAATTCGATACGATTAACAAATCTATTTAATGCAAGGTCGGGAGGATCATGGTCAAAACGGCCCATGAAAAAATGGCTTGCCCTATAGAGACGAGACACATGCACAGTAAGATTACTTTTGTTCTTTTCCAATGACACAATGCATATCACAATTTTCTTAAAATAGATTTATTTATTTTTTATGCCGGGATGTTGCAGCTATAATTTTGATTTATATGTCTATTAATATTTACTAGTGGTCGCCCATTCGTCGAAATTCTACCATAATAAATTTTAATATCTTGTTGATAAGAACGACATCTTCATTTCTTAAGACCAAATACTTTGTTTCCAAACTTTTTAGTGCGCCATCTGTGATCTTTTATCGTTATCATCAATATATTTGTTTGTGTGTGTCAAATGCCTGGCAGTGTGTGTAATGTTTTATTTACTGATTTAATGTACTTTGTAAGCATTAATATTGAAAAATATGACATTCTGCACTTCTCCTAAACATAAATTATAAGTGTGCCAAATTTCATACTAGCGCAACTACTAATGGCAATTTTCGTAAAAAGGGGTCGAAAGTTTTGGCATCACGTATTAATATATAAATTATGTTTATTTTTTTTATGGCAAAACACAGCTAATAAGCACGCAACGCCGCTGTTGGTTAGATATAACCGCAGACCATAGAGACCCGATAGCCGATTGTGCAAGTATATGAAATGAAATTTATTTATTTGCGGAATATGTGTGTTTAAAAGTTGTTACAGAACACTTATTCATACCAACATATTCTACCACATTGTGGTGTGCAAATATCTAAATTAATTAAATATATTGTTTTTTTTTATTTTAGTTATTTATATATTTTAACACATAAATTCGTTTAAATATATTTACTACTATGTTAGCACTTATTA
>NJDC01010677.1:0-15430 GCA_002245475.1 Calephelis virginiensis | reverse complement strand
TCGGCTGTAGTATCTTTGTCGGTGCGAGCCCGCCTGTTCAACTCGTCACCGCTGACGGTTCGCATGCTGTGACACCCAGCGTCAGCTCCAGGTGTGCCTCGGATATCGCCCAGAGCCATGTTAGCCGCGCCAGTAATTTGAGATCGCGTGTCCGCCCCCTACGTGAATCTGGTGGTCGATTCGGACATATGGTTGGATTTAGAGGGCTTATTATTATTATTATCATTTATTTTCAATGACTCTTATTTTCTACGTCTATACATTTAATATAAAATAAAAAATATAAACATAAAAAACAGGTTACCAAAAACTTATTATTAATATTATTTTATTTTTATTATAAAAAAGATGACCAGTATAAAAAGGATTGGTGTACTTTAATTATTTTTTTTACATTCGATGCTCCTCCTCCAACCTCCAGGCTTTTATTATTGCATCATGTTTTTCCGTCGTGGTTAACTCTCCGTCACCCTCCAGAAAGACTTACAGTCGCTATACATTCACCAAAATCAATTATGAGCACGTTCCCACTTGATAAACTGAATAAAAATATTTTTATTCACTTACCCTCGTTTTCGATATCAGATTCAGAATTCGATATAATGTTAAGACGACTACGTATACACTTTTGTTGCTCTTCTATTTTTTTTATTTTGTCTTTGTAACGTTGAATTTTACTTTCTGTCTTACGTTTCGGCATATTAACTTATAAAATATCTATTAAATATTTAGTAATTTTTTGACCGGTATGTTTGCGTGCGTCCACTACCGCTCATAAAAGAAGAATGAGCTTACGGCGCTGCCGATGGTTAGGATCTGTGGATATCGATATTTGTAGAATCGAGTAAGTGCGATTGTTAACAAAACTGTTGAATATCTAAATGTGCGGCACTACCAAGTACATAGAAGAAACTACCTGGTAATAACGTATGTGAAGAATAAAGCTATGAAAATATAATTAATATTAGTGAAGTATCGATATAAATCGATAAAGTAGCATCATATTGCTACGAGAGGTCGGAAGTGACTCGGCATTTTCCAGTACGATTGCTACTCATCTGCTCATTCGATCGGCTCATATCCAGTAGTGTTTGCTCTGTTAAGCACTTCTAGCTGTAGCAGGAGCTATAAATATAAACGTTAAAGTAAAACCGGTACATCTCTTTACTGAATCTAATTTTATTTAGTATTCAATAAAAAATGAAAAAATAGTGATAGTAGATTTTTACGCGTATGACTAATCTGACAAACAAAGAAAAAAATATTAGCACGAATAGATTAATAGTTTAAATTTCTTTAAAACATCTCGTTTATACTATAGTATATTATGTACCTATAATTAGGTAATTCATAATATATTCATTAGCATTTAATTTCTTAAATAATCTCTTTTCCATATTATAATGTTAAGTAATTTAAAAAATATTACCCACTTTATGAAAAAAAAAGGAAATGTCTTTAGGTATATTTTGAAAATGGTTTAAAGAGTTATAGTAGTTGGAAAGATTTTTTTTACAAATACAATTCCAAAACACCAGACTAATAATATAAACATTTTTTATAAATGCACTAACAAAGTAGAAAAATCGCTAATTGTTTTGATTATAAATAATAAGTACGAAAAGAAACGTACGTTTTGGATATAGAGAGTCACTCTTAGCTTGTATAGGTCAAAGCCCGGTTAAGTTGTAAAAACATTAAATCAAAAATCTTGTATAAAAACTGATGTCACGATGTTTGTTTTTGTAAAGTCCACTGACGAAACATACGGCTAAGCAGTACGTGTACGCATCTACATATGAGTGTGTATAAGAGAGAAAAAGAGTTTGAAAGAGAGGGGGAGTGAAGGAGTCTATCAAAATAGTAAACTTTGAAACTCAAACTTTCTCAAATAAAATTAATGCGTTAAATTTTCCCTTATCACAAAAGAATGGCCCACTTTAGTCTAAAGTGGATACAAAAATCAGAAGTACAAACTACACGAATCAGAGCCATAACCTTTTATGTCCTATTGAACGGACGTTAGAGACAGATATATTCAGGACAATGGTTGTTTAAGCCGATTTATACAGTCGGTTTACGATCGAATATTTGCATACGTGCCTTCAAACAATGAACGATAATTTCCATTTTACGACTCAAATGAATAAATTTTTAGTTTTCAATAAGATTTTAGTGGAAACTTTTATCTCTTTGGAGATCTAGAAATAGTATTAGTGCATATATTTAAATAGCAGCCATATTCTTCATAAACGTGATTTTTTATCTTATTGAAAGAAATTTAGCTACGGATTATATTTTAATAGATAAGACTTATCTAAGTCAATTTATAGAGTTGTAAATTAGCTTGCTTATAAATGTATACTGTCAAGTAAGCCTTTTTATACCGTTCGTAAATATCGGCTTGTTTGACAGTATAAAATTATGTTATAGATCGACGGTATAAGTCAAATTGGATATTTTCCATCGTTTAAATAGCCTACCGATTTCTCTTATATCAGCATCACCAGGGCTTTAACTTAAACTAGTTGACAATATTTTTGATTTATAAACATAAATTAATTTTATAGTGGGTTTTCTACCCACAGAAAACTTTAATACGTAATACAGTGGAGTTGCTAGTTAATGATTCTTTCACCACTGAATTGGGAAATTATTACCATTTTAAAAATATTAAATAACACGTCAATTGCCTCCACTAGGTAATAAATTACTTTGATTACTTTTATTTTACTTTAACTTTTTAAATAGCAAAAGAGAATTTATGCACCAGATCAACGGGCGCGAAAGTATTATAAGTAAGGGGCATATGCAACTAGTACTTATGTTAGTAATTTATAACCCGTCGGTGCGCAGAAAAAATACAACTTCATTTCGCCTCTTATTTTTAAATGGGTAAAAGTTAATAAAAATATAAGGGATTGGGTATTCAAAGAGGAAACCTCAGAATGTTATCAGCTAACCGTTGTGACCCAAAGTAAAACACTAAAGGAAATTAACATTCATCACAGCTCCTGTGACGAGGTCACGTTTATTTCAACCCTTGAATGTTGTTTGACCTATTTTCACTATGATGTATATATTTAAGAAATCTTCTATTTCTATGAAATAGAGTACTAGTCCTGGATCGTAATTCCGATCAGAACCAGCCGTTTCAAGTTTCTTTCAAATTCCGATTTGAATTTGGTTTTCAGGGACACCTGGGTTGACGTTTCACGACCAAAGCGTTCGTATATTATTTCGGAAGTATAAGTCAGAAACAAAGTCAGAAAACTCACTTTTGAAGAAGCTCAATATTGTTATCACAATAAAGACTTAATCTAAAATCATGACTTCTGACATTGAAAATAAAATCAGGAAATCAGTCTCCTAATACAAAAAAAAATATTTTGTGTATTACACTTTTCTACTTATCGTTTTAGTAATTTTTAACCGAATTTAAAACTATTCAGTAGTATTTGCATGAAGAGTCAATATACAAACCAACAAAAATTGTTGCAACTCTTTTTTTTCGGTCTCTAACACAATCATTGTTTATAAAAATATTTCATGAGCAGATTTTGTTTTGTTACTGTTTAAATTATATAAGTAGAATTCACTAACTTTTGTCAAATAAATTTGAAAGAGTGAATGGAATCAGTTTAGTTTTTCTTAGGAAAAAAACAGAGAACAAACATAAGGCTCTCTGCCTAGTGAGTGAAAACCATGGTCTAAAAACACCATGAATGCTTTAGCAGTGTGGTCTTGCTATGGCCGGATGTTAGCTATAATGTGCAAGTCTACTCTACCCATCGGAAAAGAATACGTCAATTCTAAAACTGTCATTGTGGTGGCAGGAATAGATAAGGCAGTGGATCCTTATCCCTATCCGTTTACGGCCAATAGGAATAAACTAACTAAGATTAGAGACTGTTGTATTTTAGTGGCTGTAATTTTTCAATAATTAACAAACAAATCTGAGTGACAAATCTCTAGAAAGCAGATCTTCTTTCTTCTATCTTTTTATCTATTCTATTTATTTCTATCTATCTTTATCTGTAGACATATTATTAATATTAGCCATCAACCTTTACTTGTATCTTACAAGCTGCCAGACAGCGTGTCAGTTGTTATATTCGACGAAGGAGATCTTAGCCAAGGCGAGGAAAACGTGAAAAGTATTTACGAAGAAATGTACAAAAGTTGAAAACTGTTATATCGTCATAATATCAGAGTAATTGACTTTATACGGACATGTCGTAAAATCTGAATTAGACAGGCAAATTACTCATACAATATATACATCATTGTTCATGCCTTTAAAGCCCATAAGTATAACACCTTTAAGCATATTTTCCCTCGAATTGAAGAATATTTTCGCGCAACACTACAATAACAGCGAATGTCCAATAACTTTCCATTTTATATGTAAACCCGTTTTCAGGCTGTTGCTTTAATAGCAATGTATGTATGCGTTGGGAAGAATGTACATACAATACCGCAAAAATACCGGTGTTTCGTAAACAATGGACTTTGTACACAGAAAACGAATAATTAGAGTTGGTTTATACGTTGCCAGTAAAATTACACAAACAATATTAAGGGGCTGCTACACTAGCGCACTGTATGTGTTTTTTTGAAAATTGTGAAAACGATTTAGTATGTTGTCCTGTCCTAACTATGAATGATTTTATTTTCTTATAAAACTTCTCTTGACAAAAAGTAGCACAGTAAAAAAGAATTAAAAAAATACTTAACCGTTAACACATGAATGCCCAGAGAATTAATTATTATTTTTTATATACAAGAAAATTACATTCCACAGTTTTTTTGGAAAAAAAGTCGAGTACAGATTGGCAATCTGTTAATTTCCCACTCGCTACTCCGAACTACTAAACCAATCGAAATAAAATTTGGCACGTAGGTATTATATGATTGACTAACCACGGTAATTATACTAATATAACATTATACTGTATTTTATCTTCATACAAACCGGCGAAAATCAATTTACAACTACGCGTCTCGAGTTTGGTATACACTGGGTGCACATCGTTCGTGGTTGCAACACTGTGATGAACGGTCGATGCGATAGCGTATTTTTAAATATTTTTTATAATTAATTGAAATGATTACGTGATTTGTGAATGTTATTTTGATTTAATGGATCAAAGTATTTACTTATTATGGCAAAGAACAATTATAATGTTACTATATTTTTTGAGCTACACGCTACACTTGAGCTATCAAGGATGACTTTTGTAAGAAATATGGTAATCATAAACACCACGTGAGTACTTTATTTAATATTTACTATTCACTAAACGATTTTTCTTTAGTTTAAAAAATATAATGTTAAAAATCACAAAATTCAAACAGATGTAGTTATAACACTGGAGGCGCGTAGCCCTATCGTGTGTTTACGCACCAGTCGGCTGTAGGTATTTATTTCAAAAACGGGGCTGAGTTAGGCTACTGTATATTATATTACCGTTAACTAAGGGACGAAGATATTTTCAATTTTAGGTTGCCAGGGGTGTAGGGAACGCAGATACCTTTAGGTATATTGGTTTGTATTTTACACTGTATCATCGGCGCGCATTGGTATGTATATTTAAATAATCATTTTGTACATCTATAGTACATTTCGATTTCAAATGTTTTGCAATAATTGAAATAATCTAAAGAGTGGCACACGTTTGCTTTTCCAGAGTGTAAAGTTCGTCTTACCTAAAAAAAATCTTACTTTTATATTATTCAATCGTTGATTAAGGGAAAAACATATACACATAGTGCCACCGAACATACTCGATGTTTTATTTTAATTACTGGAAACGGTATTTTTTTTTCTAATCAATATAGTATCTATGTATCTAGGTCTTAGTCTTTTTTTATTTAAGTTTGATTATTATGTGTTCCTATGAATCCATAACTTGACTAACATCCATTACAAAAACCAATAACTTCGCTTAAATTGGGGTTAAATCATATTAAATAATTTCTATCTTCACGCCCATATCCCCGAAATGATGGCTTGCCATATTAGAACTTTAGAAAATAGTCTTAGATACGACGTTAGCGACAAAGAATTTGACTCTGCTTTGTAGGAGCATCTTCACGCCCATATCTCCGAAGAGGTAGGCAAAGGCATAACCAGGGCACCCACGACTAGCCGAAGACACTAAGTCCCACAATGTAATAGGTGGCAAATGTTTCGCCAACCGCGCACATATGCAATCCCGAGCAACATCTTTTCCTTATGAGAAAATTGGAAAAAACAAATATTATTTTTGTTGCCCGACCTGGGAATCGAACCCGGGACCTCATACAGTCAATTCCAACACCTAAACTGCTAGATTACAGAGCCGATAATTTGAATAGTATGTTATTCATAAGATTTTTAACTATCAAAAACTATGTTCATAAAAGTAATGTTCAACTATTTACTTCAAAAACAATATAATAAAAGCCTCTTCTGGATGTATTAGCACATTTAATGTTATAACGGATAAGGAAATAATTTAAAGTAAATTTTATTAGTACCGCAAGTCCTTTGGAATAATTAAACCTTCATTGTGTAACAGCCTTAAATGCGAATTGTTCGCTATTCAAAATTTAATTAAGAGGATTTTCCGATTGTTATAATAAATTTTGCTATGAACTATCACAAAATAGGATCACATTGTAATGTGAAATTGTTTTAGAAATTACAGCTAAGCCTAAAATACAGTCCGTTTAAATTAATTGGTTTATAATTAAGGCAATTTGCGGAGTCTCATTAAGTATTATCTATATTTCCTATCTATATATTAATACACACCACTCTCAGAATTGTGATTTTATTACATGCAAAACTGTACAATTTTTATTTGAAATTGCAGTATAGGTGTTAATCCCATGTATGAATTGATAATGAACTTTTATTTAAATCCGATCATAAGGTTTTCCGTGAATGAGAAACTAACGTTAAACTATTCATTTATATTTGAAGACTTTCGATTTTATAAAACAAAGTTGAATAAAATTATGGAACAGTGAATGCTATACATTTTAAGCTTTGCTCGTTTAATTTCATAATGCTCGTTTAATTCTATTTTTTCATAGAAAGAACGTATCTTATATTCGTCTAGGACCATATTTGCTTCTAACGGTAAAATATTTTTTTAATCTGTCCAGTAGTTTAAAAGCCTATGAAATACGAATAAACATAAAAATAATCAAATATTTCCTCTTTGACATTATAGTGTATCCACCGACCGAGTTGAAATATATTTTTAAATAACACAGAAAACTATCGAAATACTCATATGAAAATTACAACTCAATCGGTTTAGCCGTTTAGAAGTTACGCGATTTAGGTAAGTATAGAAATATATTTTTACTACCCTAGTACCCGCTGTTCTGTGGGAGTTAATTATTGTCCCGTGGTAAAAAGTAGCCTATGTTCATCAGGGACAATGTTGGCTTCCAATGACAAAAAATAAATAAACTGATTATCAAATCTTTCTTCTTTCTAATTGGTGTAAGTAACTGAGAGTTGGTATTACGAAATTTTTTTTCTTCATAAAGTGTGTTCAAAAATATTTCGGACACAAAAAGTGATGTCAACATAAAACACGTCAAATCCCGAAACTTTAATCTTTTACAGCCTTTTTAAAATTTAGGTCTAGATGACTAAATATGGACGGCATGAATATCTATATATTTTAGGTCGTCTATACTCTATAGGCGATATATATTTCTAGCCATCATGTCCGACTTCTTGGTCTACTTTTAGCAATACTTTGAAAGGAATAACAATAAACTTTAATAACTCACACCACAGACATAGTTGTCGACGTATATATTAAGAAAGGAATGATAATAAAAAAAAATCATTAAACTTCTAACATACGGTTCACGATCACTGGAAAAATTATGATGCCGAAGACAGACAAACATACCCACAAACTTCAAACTTACAGCACTTTTCTGTTTAATGCGCCTTACATAAACTGCAAAGATTACGAAACATAATACCATAACTATAACTTCAACCATAACTTTGATCACTCAGCCAACTTCAAGTTCTTTTATCAGGTCTTCGTCATCAAATCCTCGTTCAGATTTTCTTGTAACTAGTTAAGAAAATGGGCATTGTCTTTTTAAGTAAAAAAACAAAGTTACAAGAGAGTTGTTTGGCTATCACATTGAAAATAAGTCTAGTGTCTACGGCTAGAAGTGGGTACCTAGGTCCTACCTTTACATACCTTTATCTACTTCTTCGAGGATACGGACGCACAATTACATTTTTATTACCATAGAGCGATGGGATCATTACACTTTTTTTATGACACTGGAAGGCAAACAATCAGACGAATTTCCTGGAGGTAAGATATTCACGCCTCTTCGAGACACTAAAGGTGGTAATGGTGCGTGGTCAACCTTAGGAGGAAGTTAGGCCTCGAGAAAAAGTAAGTTTACCGGCTACTTTATCCTCTGAACCGGAATTGGTCAACGGCAAGCGCTGACATAATGGCGGCAGGAATAGGGAGGTGGTACAAATCCGGGCGAGTCGCTGCGAAACTCTACCACTTATTCAGATGTCGCGGTGTTAGTGATTGTACGCCTATGCCCACCTATTGTTAGCTGCCTGGCACATCCCGCTGCAAATTCTTGCATTTGCGCAAATCGGAAAAGATAGATATGAGCAACATTATAACTGAGCAGTTTTCCAAGTGAAATAAATTATACGATATCATGTTATTTGGTAAAAGATAATCCCCCCCATGAATTCGTAGTAAACGTTTTAAGAATCCCTTTTCCAATATCATTTGTATGCCCTCATAGAATTTTACCATGCTGGCAACTTTTACTATTCGTATGGAATGAAATTACGTAAAGCGTCAGCTTAGTGTGACGTTAGATAAGAGGAAATGTGCGCTAGTCTAAGATCCCACCACGTGATTACTATTGTCATGTGGATATGCGCTCAGTAGATTACCAGTAATAGAAGTATTACCATTAAACTATGTAATGTAATGTATATTCGTCTTAATACAAAAAAATAAACTCTCGTTGAACACATGTTTTATTAAACACTGTTCAAAATAAGATTTTCAATATGATACTACGTCATCAACACGTAGTCGTCGTCTTTTTTTGTGATAAGGCGGATTATGTTCCGTACACATTCCGTACACACTAGCTGAAGTCGAAGAACACTAAATCACTCCTGTACTAGTCGAAGTTGGTGAGAGGTGTTTGCGAAAAACCTCGAAAATGCGAAGGAAGCTAAGCAGTTCGCAAGGATCGTGACACTTAGTATTTACACGCCTTCGTACCCCGCAAGGAATTAAGCTTAATACATTCACGTTTCTTCTTCTCTATTTCATGTACAGTATATAATATTGTAATTGATTGTACATTGCAAAATGTCATTCACTCTTTATTTCATTCGATTATTCTACTCATTGATTTATTAATAAAGTTATTTGTATCAAAATAAGTGAGAATCAGTGAATTTGTGATTGATGCTTAAACAAAAATTAGGAAACAGAGTTTTTGTTGTACTATGTTATGATACAAGCAAATGCAAATGTTTGGATACATAAATCTTAAATAAATAAATAGCAATTAAATTTAACCTGCAAATTATAATTCATGAAAAATTTGTCATGGTGGCAATATTATACAAGACTACTTTTAGTGTACCAGCGAAATTGTTACGTTTAGAATTAACGGCTAAAATTACAGTATGGCTTAATTGTTAATGCTAAATCATAGTATTTACTTTTGTAAAAATAATTACATTGAAAATAGCCCACGTAAATAACTCATTTATTGTCATGAGAAGTTGCACCTAATAGGAGTCTTGACGTCACCAGCCTGCGCATGAGATTGCGGTCGGCGGGAATCAGTTGAATGCTTTGTTTATGTTATATCCATGCATCTTGTATTTATTTTAGTATAAAAGTTATGGACTGTATTTTTTTCATCATCTTCCAAAGTTTTTTTTGATAGATTTTTCTTAAATGTAACCCTGTATTTATTAACAGATTATTAAACAGAAAAGTTTGCTAATTTTAACATTGGATTTTAAACAAATAAAATAAAAAGAGATCGTGAGGGATAATTAAAAATTTTAACATTATTCATAACGTGATCACTACCTTAATATGTAAACATTACAGTTACTTGTAAGCGATAAAACATTTAAGAAGAGTGTGTACGAAAAATTAATTTTCATTAATTCTTATTCACAGCTGGTTAGGTTCTAAATACATAAATTTAATATTGAAAAAGTGGATAATAATAATATCACAAAAAGACTTACTGCTAGTAAGTTCGTATGTATTCCGTACTTTTCCATAATAGTATTGCAAATGCGAAAGCCTGCCGGTCTGTCTTCCTGTTGCTCTTTCACAGCTAAACCATTTAACCGTTTTCGATAACTTAATCATTCGAAGTCAAGTATAGGCTACTTTTTAAAAAAACATCAACCCCTAAAAGACTATAATGGGGAATAAAAGTTCGTATGAAAATCAAAACTCTTATACGCACGTTAGGTCGCGTGCAAACAACTACTAATATAACAAATAACAAAATGTTTTAATAATAATACAACTTTTTGGTGGTAAGCATCAAGTAGAAATTGTTGCCTTATATTTAGATCTAAAATTCTAAATATAATTAAGTTACCAAATAAGTGAAGGTGAATCGTTTCAGCGTTTTGTGGCTGCGAACTTAAAGCTACTACAAAACGGAGCAGTGCGGTACTGTGGCAATAATTAAAATTGTAATAATTTTCAAAATTACTTGTACACTTTGACTAATCTATTTTCAAGTATAGATTTCACTATTCGTATTATATTAGGGATTTTAAGGATTTAGGATATTAACTAGTTGTAATTGTATTCTTTATTACTAATGCAGCATTTAATGTTTGGTATGACTACTTGCAACAATTATCTTAACCAGAACGAATTTTACCTTTTCTGGCCAAATTCTCATCGAAAACTTGGAATATAGAAGTTGAAATAGTGCTTACTGGAATAATTTCTGGAATGGAAATAATAGTCAAATGTTGGGTACTGTTGAGTTTTATTGAAAAATCTGCAATACTTGCTGTAGCATTAAGTACACCTATCCCTCAGTAATACTAAATTAAAATTTCACTATGTATTAAAAACTATTACAAATTTAAAAGAAAAGCATGCTGACATAATTACGTGACAAGATCTTATACTATGTGTTTTAATCCAAACCCAAGATACGTCTTAGATATGTAGGGTTTATGCTGAATATTTCAATGTGAAGTGGACTGAAGTATGCAAGTCAGAATTTGTGTTCAAATTTAAAAGTTCACAAGTCGATAAGCATAAGTTTACAACTAACTCCACTAGAATTACAAGTATTGGTGTAGGAATGTGATGATTTCATATAGCAAGTATATAATCCACTAGCTGTTACCCGCGGCTTCGCCCGCGATAAATTGAGCTGTAAGCTATCCTATCTCTCAAGTTGGATCGAACTGCACATGGTGTGCAAATTTTATTATAATCGGTTTAGTGGTTTAGGAGTCCATCGAGGACAAACATTGTGACACGAGATTTATATATATGTAAAGAAAATTATAATTCTCTTTCGAATTCTCATTATACAAATTGAGAAAAAGAATAAATTATGGTCTGTAAAAAACATGGCGTTTCGTGTCATAAAAGAAAACTTAAAGTAAAACTTGTAAAAATTATTTAAAAGGATTATTAATAAAGAAACAGACACCGTAGCTAATAACATTAAACGTCGTTTCTTTTTTTACAGGTATGTAAAGATTTCTTGATAAAAATATTATTTCATATAAAATTGTAAATTCTGTTGTTTCATTAAAATAACCGTAATAAATCTTTTTTTGTACAGAGAAACTCAATTGTGTTTTATTGACGGTGTCGAATAAGTCGCAACATATCAAAAAATACCTTATATATATATATGATAAGATTTTTAATATAACCTTATTTGTTCATGCCACCATAACCTCAGTGGTCAAAATCTTGTTCTTAAAATACTTGTTCTCGGTACTGAAATTTCACTTTTTCTACTCAGAACTTGGCAACCATTTACATCTTAATTATTTCGTCGGTAGAGTTGACAAAGGCCCATATTAATGTTGTTCCTAAAAAAAGTATACCTTCTCGATCGACTCTGTGGTCTAGAGGTCTGGCGTCGGACTTGACATGTTGAGGTTGACGTTCGATCCCAGGGTGGAGCAACAAAAAAGAAAAGGAAATTGTGCAATTTAAATTTTCTAATAAAAATAACGTTGCCCGGGATTGGATATGTGCCCGTTTGGGTTGCCACCTATCACATTATGGGACTATCTTCGGCTAGTCTTGGGTGCACTGGTTTTCTCTCTTCATACCACTTCAGGGATATGGGCACGAATATACTTTACTCTACTTTTTAATCTTATACCTTTATGCCTGTATCCATAAAGAGGCAGGCAGTAGCCCGATCAAGGCACCCACAACACACACTATGATAGGGCTCATAATATCATAGGTGGTAAACCTATCTCTAATCGGAAATATATCCAATCTCGGACAACGTTGTTTCTATAAGAAAATTGAAAAAACATATCTCCTTTTTTATTTCCCGACCCAGGTATCAAGTTGGGGACCTCATGAAGTCAATTTCAACAACCGGACTGCTGGTACACGGAGACAGATGTGACGTTGAACTTGGTTATCATTTCGCTATAAGGTTTTTGAAGTGAAAACTTCTTTAGCGGCGTTGCGCACTTTCTTTGGAATGGGTAAAAATTTCTAAACTTGCGTCAGGACACGTGACCTGTAATTTCGTAAGATGGCGCAGGGCACTCATGCGAATGTTCATGTTGTCATGTTTGTGTACGATAGCGCAATAAATGAATATTGTATTCTACCACATAAATGATAATACTTTCATATTAATAATTAAAGTAATTCGTGGAAAATTACTCTCTAACCTTTCAAAAATATCAAAAATGCACAACGTTAACATTCAAGTTTTCACTTCAGCCGGCACTCCCTGAGTGCAACCCACTTTTTTTATAGGATTTATTAATTGCACGCTAATACAATCGATTATTAATAAACCCTTATAAAATCATAAACACGCAATTTAAACCAACAAACTAAATTCATTTCACGCAAGTGCGGTAAATTCGCGGTTCCAAATAAGTTGCTCAGCTTATCAGAGTCATGTATGTAAAATATGAAGAGGCGGTCCATTCGTTCCGTTTAAAATTATTGCTCCATTATTGTGCAAATTTCGTGCAATGTATGCGGTCTTCGTTTTGCGTGTGCATGCCGTAAAATATGTCACTAGAACCACTGGAGAATAAATAAACGTTTGGGTTCTAAACGAAATATGAAAGTAAGTGATATTTTGTACAGTAAATGTGTTTGGATATATTTTATTTCTCTTTTAATGAACTGTTTATCTGTATATCTAAGTTTTTACTAATATTCCACTTAGCTCTGTTCATAGGTACTAATATCACAACGAGAGAAAGATTTGATTACTTGATTGTTATAGGCTCCGAAACTGCTATACTAAACGTTTTTTTTATTAAGAAAGTAGAGCATCCCCTCATGGTTTCCCCGTGTTGATCCGGGCTCCCTTGCAAAAAATACCATTTAACTTCCTGCAAGGCAGTTCGTAATAGACGATCATACGCTTAACGTCACTAATACCGTAACATCCTACTAGGTAGTAGAGTTTCGCAGCGACTTGCCCGGATTGGTACCACTGCCTTATTTATTTCCGCCGCCATGACGTCCATGCTTGTCATTGAAGTATTCCGGTTCAGAGGAGTAGCCGGTAAACTTACTTTTGCTGGAGGGCTAACATCCAGGCTTCAGGTTGGCAACGCATTTAATGTCTCTAGACGGCGTGGGTTCTTAACATCAGGAAATGCGTCAGCTGATTTGCATATCATTAAAACAGGTCATTAATAATCATCGTTGATCTATTAATCGCTAACACAACAACTGTGACTAGGGTCTAGATGGTAGAGTTATGCGATGTCTAACACGGGTTTGGGTAACACCCTGCCACTATTACCTCAGCGCTTATGTTCCGGTTAAAAATGTTGGGCAGCTTTAAGCTATTAAATTGAAGGCACACACGTTTTTTTTAGTAAATACTTATACATATCCACTATACTTACATTAAAGTGAATATGTATAAGTATTTATTACAAAAAACGTGTGTATACAATGGAATTCCACCAAGTGCCGACGATAGTAAGTTTAGGTTATATTGAAGGTAGCTCACAAATTGGTTTTAATAAACATAACATTCCTACCTTTGGGGTCCGACCTCTATGCCAACCGTACTTCTTTTCAACGGGAAATACATATTATTCCTATCTAATATTAGATATTATCTCTAGCATTTTGGGTGCGTTAGTAAAACTAAATTCGAAAGAAGCTTAACAAATATTTTATAATTAGGATAAGGGCAGCAACTTGCCTATGTGAGGATTCACCGTTTCTTCTATTCCTGCCGTCATGATGACGCTATCAAGTTCTGATCCAGAGGGTAGGGTAACCGGCAGACTTGCACAAATGGCCTAACATTACGGACATAGGATAGCGACGTACCTATAACATCTACAATTGTCTATAAGTCACGATTGTCTTTTAGTATAAGAAGACCATTGTACTTCTTCGCTGACCGCTCACATAAAAAATACCCAGTCGTAAGCAACAGATGTATTACTTAAAGTAATTTAGCTCACCCATAGGAACATGTTATGGTATTGAAATAGACTTCAGGCTATGTCCTTCTCCATGGTCAAGTAATTTTGCACATTATAACACAGTATCTGCGTTATGTCGGTCTGTTAGTAATATATTCAAAAACTGCTATACAGTTTTCCATAGGTTTCTTAACTATAAATACAGTGGTTCGTAATATATGCCTCGACGTATTATGATTTAAAAGTTTACAGACTGTTTTCCAATATTAGGTATGGAATTTTCTACCAATTCTTGGCTATCAATCTATGGCTAAAACAAAACAAAATTCTTTGAATCTATATATTAATACATGATGCTAAAACTTTGGACCCCTTTTTACGAAAATTGCGCGCACGTAGGAGCATAAAATTTGGCACACATATAATTTATGTGTAGGAGAAGTGCAGAACGCTAATTTTTTCAAAAATAATGCTTATAAATTACATTAAATCAATAAATAAAACATTACCCACACTACCACGCATTTGACACACACAAACAAATATATTGACGATAACATTTGAAGATCACAGATGGCGCACTAAATAATTTGAAAACTAAGTAGCTGGTCTTGAGAAATGAAGACGGTGTTCTTATCAACAAAATATTAAAATTTATTATGCTCGAATCTCGATCAATGGGCGACCACTAGTACTTATAAAGAAACAACAGTACTTCTGATGACA
>NJDC01010676.1:8482-24411 GCA_002245475.1 Calephelis virginiensis | reverse complement strand
GGGACTCTTTCTGGGTTCTTTGTAACAAATGTTGGAAGACCGGCAGAGTACCCGAATAATGGCGACGTGCGGTCATCGTGTCTTTGTATAAAGGCAAGGGTTCACGCATGGACTGTACAAGTTTCAGGGCCATTAGTTTGATCAGTTTAGCATCAAAAGTGTATGGAAAAATAGTTGAAAGGAGGATGCAAGGGATGTCCGATGGAACGTTGTGGGAGGCTCAACGCGATTTCAGGTCTTGAAGAGGATGTACGGATCAAGTGTTTTCGCTTCGCAACATTGTAGAGAAGCATCTGACTGTTGGTCAGAAGGTTTTCTGCGGTTTTGTGGATCTCGAAAAAGCGTTTGATAGGGTTGTACGTAAGGAACTTTGGGACATTTTGCCAGATTATGGGATAGTCGGGTCCCTGCTGCGTGCGGTGCAGTCAATGTATTTAGACTGTAAATCATGCGTGCGGGTGGATGGCAACATATCGCCTTGGTTTGATGTTAATTTTGGCGTCAAGCAGGGTTGTGTGTTGTCAGCGCGCTTGTTTATCTTATATTTGGACAAATGTCTCCAAAGGTTAAGATCATTGAATGTGGGAATGCGTATGGGTGACCAAGTGGTAAACCGCCTGCTTTATGCAGATGATGCTGTACTTTTGGGCTCTACACCATCTGAGCTGCAAACACTAGTCACAGTTATGGAAGGAGATTGTAAAGAAAGGGGCTTACATTTGAATGCAATGAAAACCAAAATAATGGTTAATAGAAGAAGGCGTTACTTTGCGGAAATCCATTCTTAAATCTAAATAAAATTATTTAATTTGCAATTTTCCGCCAAAAAATGTATACGTATTATTGCGTAACAAAACAAACAAAAAAGTGCGCTAAGAATGAATTGGACTTACCGGAAGCTAAAACTCCCAAATACATCCAGCTCCACACAATACACACCATTAAACTGTTTTAGCACCAACAATACACATACTACTAAAAACTCAACGTACGTTTTGCTTCGTAACCGAAGCATCATCAGGAGAATTCGACTGCACTCCACAAAGGTCGAGCAGATACTGGCGCGCGCGCATGCGACTCGCTCTATTTACAAAACCAAAATAATGGTATTTGAAAGAGACGTAGCCAGAATGGATGTAAGAGTTTTGGTTGATGATGTAGTGTTGGAACAAGTGAATGAAATTGTACATCTTGGTTGTGCTTTTAGCAGGGATGGAAGGTACACCACGGATGTAGAGAGGAGAGTGAATGCAGGGAATAATGTGAATGGAGCGTTGGGTAAGCTATTCCAAAGCGAAGTTTAGAGTCAAAAAGCTAGACTCGCTTTGCATAATTCTGTGCTTATTCCAACGTTACTGTATGGAAGCGAGAGTTGGGTATGTCAGAAAGAGCATGAAAGTAGGATAAATGCGGTCGAAATGAGAGCACTACGGAAAATCTGTGATGTAACGCTCGCTAACCACATTCGTAACAGTGAGATCCGAGAAAGAGTGGGATTGAAAGAAAGTGTTGGTGTTAAAATACGCAAGGGCATGCTCCGCTGGTTCGGTCATGTGGAAAGAATGACAGATGAAAGATTGACAAAGCAGATATACAATGCGAATGTGGATGGATGTAGGTACCCGGGGAGACCAAGGCTGACATTTCACGATCAGATCAATCGGATATTATCCGACGGTGGTGTCAAGAGTCTCCGAAACCGGCGTGTTTGTATGAAAAGGGTTATGAATGTGAAGGAAATAAGACAGGTTTGTCAAGATCGTGAGGTCTGGCACTCGATACTCTCTGCCTACCCCGTAAGGGACTTGGCGTGAAGATATGTATGTATGTATGTAGTACTAAGCTGCTTACTCACAGATATATTGCCAAAACTTTTAGAGTGCGTGGCTCATATTTGCCGCGCATTTTTCTGCTACACAGTATATAAGTCACATTATACACCTTACAAAAATACTCGTAGTTACACTATCAATGTACTTATATTAATTACGATAAGTACTTACATATGTGGTTCAAATTGTGTATTGACTATGAAATCGATTATCGGATTTTCGATTATCCGAATTAGCATTGGTTTTAATTGATTCGGATAACCGGAATTGTACTGTAAATCATTTGGCTAATTGCATAATTTTTATTCTTAACTATTGTGTGAATGATGTGTTTTAAAAATATCTAATTTTAAATTCTATTCTTATTTTGGTTGATTGTTTCAATGTTTGGTTTTGATTACTTATATTACTCCGATTTACATTTAAATTTAGTTTTTATTTTATGTAATTCTGTGAATTATGTGTTTTAAAAATATCTTATTTTAGATTGTGTTCTCATTTTGATTATTTTTGTTTTGATTATTATCATTTAATTGTATTATTCTGGTTATTTTTTTTAATTAAATTATTGCTTTGAAGTTTGATATTAAAGTGTAAGTTATGATTTTCCTTTATATGAGTATTTAAACAAACATACAAATGGATGGATTTATCTTGAATAAATAATTACTGTTATTATAACTGAATTCTCACAAAAAATATACAGTAACAAAGCTTCGTTGTGACAAAAGATCGAACTATTATATACCTACTTATTATCCGGTTCGACTGATAGGAAAATAGAAAAAACAACCTTTTAATTTTTCCCATACAAACCGAATGGTCCACCTACTCGCAAAAGTTCGCCGGAACAGCTAGTAATTAATAAAAAGTTAAATTATGTCGCCAATGAAGTCTAGATTTTTGGTAGGTGACTTGATTACTTGAGGGATTGGATATGGTTGATGACAGTCATGGGTATTCTAGTTGTAAAAAAAAAGTATCTTCACGCCCATATCCCCGAAGACGTAGGCAGAGGCACAACCAGGGCACCCACGACCAGCCGAAGACACTAAGTCCCACAATGTGATAGGTGGCAAGCCTATTGCCAACCGGGCACATTTCCACACATTTTTTTTACTAGAAAATTGGAAAAACCCAATTTTCTTTTTGTTGCCCGACCGACCCGCAGTCAAGTCCAACAAGTGAACCGCTAGACGGTTTCTAGTTCTAGCTTACCCTAACACTTCGGGGATATGGGAGTGAAGACACTTTTACTTATGAACCGTTTGTTCCAGCACAACAATACCTAGAGACGTGTCTAATCGGCCGAAAGGGCTCCATCGAGCGGACGAAAGTACTTCTGGACAAGCTGTGTACGCTGCGGACGCTGCTGCCGCAGTACTTCGGTGCCTTCAACGCCGGACGTGATTTAGGAAATCTATTCGATCTGATGTGAGTCTAGAGCAGCCTTTCCCAAAGTGGGCGATAACGCCCCCTTGTGGGCGCTGGAAGCCTCAAGGGGGGCGGTATAAATCTTGAAAAAAAAAGTTTTTTTTAAACTATTCGCAACAAATATGTTATTGAGGTTATTGACAAGAAAAAAACGAGGGGGGGGGCGCTACAAAACAACTGATTTTCAAAGTGGGCGTTACATGAAATAAGTTTGGGAACCTCTGGTCTAGAGTTATACATTTTTTTTATACAAGTGCATCATTAGATTTGCTGGGTTACTCTTGAATCTCGATTGTATGCAAATTGATAAATTAACTCTGTGTATTGAAGATTTTTGTGAAACTAGTTACAAAAGGTGGTATTTCTAAACTAATATGGCTTAAGAACCTTCAAGAAAAGAGCGTATTCATTTCTTATAGATCTACAGCGCATGTGTGATACTTCTGGTGTTGCGGATGTCCGTGGGTCGGCGGTGATGGCTTCTCATCAAGTGACACACTTGCTCGATTTCCTCTTGCATAAAGCAGGCACCACTTGGTCACTTATGTGCATTCCTAAATTCATTGATCTAAAACTTTAAAGGCATTTGTTCAATCCAATACAAGACAGACACGCGTGCTGCAAACACACAACCCTGCTTGACGCCAATATTGACATCAAACCAATGCAATGTATTGTCGTCCACTCGCACTAATGCTTTACAATCAAATACATAGACTGTACATCATGCACCAGGCACCCGACTATTCTGTAATCATGTAAAATATCCCAAAGTTCCTTAAGTGCAACCCTATCAAATGCTTTTTCGAGATGCAGAAAATCACAGAAAACCTTCTGGCCGACAGCCAGATGCTTCTCGACGATGTTGCGGAGCGAAAGCACCTAAGCAGTACATCCTCTTTAAGACCTTAAGCCACCTTGAGCTTCGCAAAATATTCTATCGGACAATCCTTGCATCCCCCTTTCAACTATTTTTCCATACAATTTTTATACTAAACTAATGGCCTTGTAACTAGGGCAACTAGTTAACCCTTGCCTTTATACAAGAAAACGCACGCCGCTAGTCTTCGGACACTCTGTCGGTCCTCCAATATTTGTTACAAAGAACCCAGAAAGGGTCCCGGATGGCAGGACCTCCAAACATGATCATCTCAGCTGTAACCATATCCACTTCCACATCTTTACCATATTTCATACTTCGAATCGCCTGTCGCCGCTGTGGTCTAGCGGTTCAGTTGTTGGACTTGACTGCATGAGGTCCCGGGTTCGAATCCCGGGTCAGGCAACAAAAAGAAAATTGGGGTTTTCCAATTTCCTAATAAAAAAATGTTGTCCGGGATTGGATTTGTAGACGGTTGGCGATAGGCTTGCCAGCTATCACATTGTTGGACTTAGTGTCTACAGCTAGTCGTGGGTGCCCTGGTTGTCCTCTGCCTACTTCTTCGGGGATATGGGCGTAAAGATACTTTTTTGATCTCCCATTAAACTTCTTCTATCATTATTCTATCATATGCCTCCGGTATTTCAGAGTCATTTGAATACTCAAACCCAGCGGCAGTAACTTAGGCATATTCATATCTATCCCCATAAAATTAACTTTACCGTTTTAATGCGTCATGCTTATTGCGGATGCGAAATTATCTTACAAAGTTTGCTTTAAAGATGTTCATATCTCATCAGTATTTTAAAACCTTTGTCCTCATTCAAAGCATAACATAATTTAAGCACAATAAAAATTCAAAAAACCACAAACGCAACAATCTTCAAAGTAGGTACGCTCTTTTATACAAAACAATCTTTTCAAAATATGTTTGAGTCGGTTCAAAAATAAAGAGAAAATCAAGTAACATACAAAATAATAGAAGTCGAATATATCATATGTACATGTAATATAGTAGCCTCCTTCTTTTTCGGAGTCAGTTAAAAATATAAAACTTCCTTATTCGATCACACGCATCGATGAGGAACATTGTAAACTGTTCCTTTGTATACAAGGTGTATATGACACCGTAATGAAAACTTCTGTGGTAGTTTAGATACATATCTGACTTCAAAATTCCTTTTACAGTTGTTGTCGGAAACAAGTGGTTAAATATTTTGCAGTTTTTCAGCCTGACAAGCGTAGCGAACAAAGTATACCTATGCGTAAGACTTCGCGTTGCTAACTGTGAGTGCTGACCTAATACGCTGTTTTATAACGTTGCTGTTTTTAGTAAAAGTGTGTTATTTCTTTGATATTAAATAAAAATCGAGCTGCGTTAGATAGTATTAATGAAATAATAGTGAAATCCAATAAAAATACATCTTTTTTTGAAAAAATCATAAAATTTCCGTCACAATATTCCAACTACATATGCATGGCTAACATGTACAGAATCCATAGTTGCATTTTTCGTTACGCTGTCATTTACACGATGTATATTCTAATACACAAATTGTAAGCAGTGACCCTATTTTATGAATGATATTATGGTAGGAAACAAAATAAATATATGTTTGTATTTGAGTGATATTCAAAATTTTTGTACCTTAACAAA
Organism: Calephelis virginiensis; assembly: GCA_002245475.1. Lineage (NCBI taxonomy): Eukaryota > Metazoa > Arthropoda > Insecta > Lepidoptera > Riodinidae > Calephelis > Calephelis virginiensis. The sequence continues at coordinate 18,608 of NJDC01010676.1, read as the reverse complement.
AAGGAAACAAAATTGAATATTGTCACAAAATGGAACTGCGTAATCAAAAACGTAACAAAAAGGAACTATTGGGGGTCATGCACATGCAACAAATTTTAAACACAGTTTCATAATATTTTTATCAGATTTTTTATGCTTGATATTTTTCGGGATTATCCCGTTTTAAACGCTTTCTGTACATTCTCTGTATTTCAGCGGATGTGAGTGCCATTTCTTAAAACACGAAACCAATATTATGATTAGGTATATATTATAAGCAAAGTTTTTTTTATATATGTGTACGTAAGATAAGAATACAATACCGAATTAGGTATGTGGGAATCTTGATACCCGGCACTCGATTCTGTCTGCCTACCGTGCAAAGGACTTGATACTCTCTGCTTAACTCGATAGAGCTTGACTTGAAGATATGTGTGTATGTGTATGTATTAATTGGACTACTTACACTAAGTTTTATATTTGTTTTTTCTAAACTGTAAAACTTATGAACTGGAAACATTTACGGAACAATAAGTAAAGTACAACCTATCAAATAAACCAAAAATGTGCTCATGTCTGAATTGTATTTTTGTTTTCATTTTGCCTCTTTTTACTATCCCATGAGAACTCCTTCAGTAGGTAAACCAGATGACGTCTTTGAAACATAGAATAGGTCTGCTACCCTAATTTGGTCAAGATCGGTTCAGTAGATTGAGAGTGAATGGCGGCTGGGAAATAGACAGACAGACAAACAGATAAAAATTTGAGACACTAACCTTGTGAAATTACCTTTAGCGGTTTTTGTTATGTCATTTTTGTTACGTGACCAAAAAAACTTTACAAATTGTAACGAAAATGAAAAAAAAACGCATGTTGAATTCACTTAACTTAATGTTAAACAGCAAATACATATCTAATGTTAAAATCATGTTTGCTGTTGATATTAGTAATAATAAACCGTTTCATGGATGAGCAAAACGTTGAGATTCAAACTTATCTTGGAATAAACTGATTAATCACAAAAATGAACACTTTAATGTTGTTAAAACCGTGACCTAATTCAAAAATGAACTGATTCAAATGACGTTTCCCGACAAAATGGCCGATTGCTGCTACAAATACCATAACGGTATATGGTCTTAAATTCGGAATATTGCCAGTGGCAAGGAAAAATATCTGCTAGTTACTGATGTAACAAAAAAGAATAACAAAAATGGTAAGTTGTGTGGATTTATCGATTGCAAATAATTTAATTATTATGCGATCCGTATTAATAATATAAGCTATAACTAAGCATTACTATATTTAATTTGTTAAATAACTTAGTATCGAAAAATATCCTTTGGATATTTTTTGTGAGTCTATTTTTGTTACAGACTATCTAATGAGGATAAAATATTTTGTATGGCAACAACAAGAGGTGCGACCAAATAAAAATGAAAACAAACAAAAATATATGTACTTCTTTATCGAAAAATCAACGCTACCAGCTAGGGAGCAATATAGTTTAATTTTTAAAAATACAGTTTACTACTAAGTTGTAGATTTGTTCAATATTATTCACATGGACGTTTTGTCATGTCGAAAAGTACAAAAAAATTGATTATTACCCATTTACTATTGATGTGCAAATAAAGACGTAAATATTGAAAAAAATACTCTCTACGGGCACAATCTAGGCCAAGGCCATAAAAAATCCCGACAAAAGCTTTGAAAGAAATTCAACCGATTTGAAACGATTATGAATAAATACATCATACTCATTTGAAGGCCTAATCAGTTACAAAATAAATTTTAAGGTGATCTTCTTTAAAATAAAAATAAAACTATATATAAAATGGCGGCAGATAAAATAATAATTCTAAAAAATGGAAAACCTGTAGTTATCCCGATACTTTTACCGAAATATCTTTAATCGAAGGATATTACGCTGTGTGGTTTTGTGATCTGCTTCTAGATGTCATTCAGCTAATAAAAACATTTGGTCAGAGAGATTCTGTCTAGCGTTTACGAAATTAAGAGATAATTAGTACTTTCTTTGCATAATAAACACTTATAAAAACAAAAACGGGTAAAACAATGAATTGCCGTGAACTTTAAAAAATCCTCTAACAGGGTCTTATCTGGACTACTTGAAATTATTTAGTTAAGATATTAAAATTGGCAAATCGCAATGAAGCTCAAACCTTAAAATCTGAATTTAAGAACACATTACAAATTACGTATGAGTGACCTTAGCTAAATTCAATATTAAATCAAAAAACTATTGATGACAACGTTTCGCGATTCTTGAATTCAACTGCGACTCAGGGCGATGTGCTTTCTCCTGTTGAGTTACTCTTGAATCTCGATTTTATGAAATTTTGAAATTGGAATCGGATATATATTTTCGGTGCTCTTGAACACGTTGCTAAATAAATAAGTATTCCTGGACAAGGGCACAAATTAAACGTAACCCCAAAGTAAGCAAATCATATGCTTGTGTTATGGGTGTTAGTCAAAGATTCATATACATAGAAGTAATTACAGTAATACAGATACTAGAACAAATTTAATAAATACCCCGTGTTGGTCCGGGCTCCTTTGTAGAATATACCATCTGCCTTCCTGCCAGGCAGCTCGTAATAAGCGAGCATGGACTCACCGTCACTAACACCGTGACATCTGACTAGGTGGTTGAGTTTAGCAGCGACTCGCCCGGATTGTTACCACCGCCTTACCTATTCATATAATATATACCATATATATACCATAACGTCATGACGTGTTCCGGTTCGAAGGGTATGGTAGCCGGTAAACTTCCTTTTGCTCGAGGCCTAACATCCTGGCATCACGTTCGCAACGCACCATTACCACCTTTGGTGTCTCTAGGCGGCGTGAATTTCTTTCCCTCAGGAAATCCGTCTGCTTGTTTGCCTTCCAATATCATTAACAAAAACATAACCAAGCAAACATCTACATGTTCATGACACAAATGCCTACCCCTGTCGAGAATTGAACTCGAGCCTCGCGGTTATCGTTAAGTGTGTTAGCGAACACGCCTAACCCATCCCTCAATCAACGAGGCAACCAAAAACTAGCGAGTTATTGTATTTTATTTTATAATAAATAATAAATTATTTTATCGGATTCGTTGACTTTTTTGGAAATAAATGTACTCCGCTAGTATTGTGTTTAGGAATACGTACCAAAAATGACAAATCCAATACCAGTTTCCAATTTGGATGAAATCGAGTTTCGAGAGTGACCCTACAGGTGTGCCCCAGGGCGGCGTGCAATCTCCTGTGATGTTTGTTACATTTACAAATTCTTTAAGTCAAATAATAAAGTCTCTTCCCCTAACGTCTTCTGGCAGAGATCGCTCCGATTCGATAAGACCGTTTTGTGTTTGTGTCAGTTAAATATTATATTATAAGGAAACCAGTGTTTAACTTTGTAAATTGTTAATGCATAATAAAATGTATGCATTCATTAATTCATTCATCTATATGCCTCTAATAGAATCTACACTTGTACTGAACGTTAAATTGAAACAGACTTTTTATCTTTAGTTATAAAGCCCTGATGATGCTGTTAAAAGTGAAACCGTTTGGCTATAGAGTAACATAAAGTATTAAATACAGTGTATTGTGGAAAAATACAAATATTTACCGCATAAAAGTGTTTATATATGCATCTAATGTCCACTTTCAGACAATAATTTTGGATGAATCATGTAATCATGCCTTACTCGTTTCAAGTAATATTGCTGAAGTAAGTTTTTTTTGCCGATCCAGCTCACGTTATTTCTTACAAAGTTATAAACGGCTTAAACGGAAGATTTTTTAATATCATGTTTATTCATTTAGCATTAATTTCGTTATTTTTTTTACCGGTTTTAATATATTTTTGCGAATACTGAATCAAGAGTCTATAGTTTTATATCTATGTGTAAGTACATAATCTAAAATTTGATTAATTGCCTAGGGCTACAAAATAAACAATCGAAGCTTAGATGACATTCACGGCTGAGCTTCAAGTTTTCCCCGTGTTGGTCCGGGCTCCTTAGCAGAAGGGACAACCTGCTTTCCTGCAAGGCAGCTCGTAAAATGCGAGCATAGGCTTACCGTCACTGACATTGTGACTTGTGACTTAGTGGTAGAGTTTCGCAGGGACTCGCCTGGATTGGTACCACCGCCTCAGATTACTGTCGCCATAACGTTAGCACTTGCCGGTTACGTGTTCCAGTTCGAAGGGTAAGGTAGCTAGTATACTTATTTTTGCTAGATATCTAACATCTCGGATTCAGGTTAGCAACTTACCATTACTACCTTTGGTGTCCCTAGGCGGCGTGAATTTCTTACCATCAGCATATCCGTCTGAATGTGTGTCTTACAATACCATAAAAAGAGTAACGATTTCAATGATAACTGAAAATCTCAATGAAACTGAACTGAACTTCAATAACTTAATGATAAGATACGAGTTTGGCGTTGTATTAATTCATTCCTGCCTCAACTGATCTTAAGCATGTATATAACACTAAGTGAAAGTTCTACAAAGTGATAGGTGGCAAGACTATCGCCATTACGGGCATTATTTTTATTCGACAATTGAAACTACACATTTTTTGTTGCGTAACCCGGGGTTCGAACCCAGAACCTCAAGAAATCATATCTAACTCCGAACGGTTAGTCTACAGAGACGATGATTATTTCTAAATCTTTAAAAACAATATTTTGTTAGAGGTTTCTGTGACTTTGGATACAGTTCAATTTCACAGGAATTGCCGAAGTCAGAGAAAATTGTAGAAACAATAACGTATTTCTACTATCCTGTGGTAATATTAGAAAATAGAAATTGCATATTTCGATTTTACGCCAAAATTGCTGAAATGATTTTAATATTAAAAAATGGATTAAACTTTTGCGAAGGACGTAGGCTACTTTCTATCTGAAAATTTCAACTGGTAGCGTTGTAGAGCTAAATATTAAATAAAAAGACGGCTGAAGCCGCGAGTAACAGCTAATTATTTATATGTATTAAGACTATAATGTATAATCTGCAGGTCCTCAGCATTGATGCCGATACAAACCGTGGATAACTACCGCATTTATATCGCCAAGATACACGGCCGGAGCTTCACACCTGAAAATTACGTTGACTTTTACAGGCACTCGGTTCTGGTACGTTATTTTCTGTTTAATGATTCTGGAAAAAAGTTAACAGTTCTTCATATGGTTAACACAGTTTTAACACGTCTATATAATTAAGTCGGGTTTTCCTTCCTGACGCTATAACTCCAGAACGCATGAACCGATTTCCACGGTTTTGCATTCGTTGGAAAGGTCTTGAGATCCGTAAGGTTTATAGCAAAAAAAAATCAGGAAAAAGTTCAACAGGAAAGCAGGAAAACAGAATGGGGAAACGGAGTTTTTGCTAGTGCACTATAAACATTATGATGTGTATTGATCATATTGTTTCGTACGAAGGTTCGATTTAATCGTTGAAATTAAACTTATAACTTACTAGCTATTGCCTGGGGTTTTGCCCGCTTTTTCACAGGAACCCGTTTTGCTATCGGGATAATAAGTAAGCCTATATGTTAATTCAGGTCACCATCTATGTGTGTTCCAAATTTCAGACAAATCCGTTAAGCCATTTGAGAGTGAAAGTAAAGTAACAAATATAACAAGTGTAACAACATACAAACTCATAAACTGTCACATTTAACATAAGTATTAATAACTTAAATTTATAATATTCATGTGTCCCCGAAGAAGTTGGGAGAGGTCAACCACGGCACCCATAACTAGCCAAAGACTAAGTCCCACAGTGTAACAGGTGGGAAGCTCATCGCCAACTGGGCACATATCCAATTCTATGCATATTTATATTTTTATTAGAAAATTAATCCCGGCCGAGTCGTGATTTTTTTTATTGCGTGACCTGGGGATCGAACCCAACCTTCTAAAGTCAAGTCCAACACCGGACTGCTAGATAACAGAGGCGATTAGAGCTTAATCGCTTTATTTCACATTAAACGTGGTTACAAAGCGATTACTGTACAATCATACACACACGCAACTTACACTAAAAAAATGATTATGCATAATCAACTGAACCAAATCCATAATCTGTACAAAATATTAAATATTGTGTAGGAATTGTGCAGAAGCGCGCAGAAATTGCGCTGCATACCCCAGGCAAGAAGCGTAAAAAATCAAAAGTTTTTTAGCAATTATTCCAAAACCATTACGCAAAAACGCTCAAATAAAATATTAGGTAGAGCTTAAAAGTTAAAAAAAAGGTTAAATATAACTTTTTTTCTTCCAGTCAATATTAACTGAGATAGGGCGAAAAATGAAATGTCGCATTTTGTTAGTAACAAACCCTAACAAAGTAGTAGTCAATTTCACAATTTATAATTTTTAGATTGAAATTTGAGTGTTTGAAACCATTGAAAGTCCCCATTTTTAACAATAAAATATATTAAGTATGAATTAAATCTTGACTGACATTTAAATGAAAATATTCGAGTAAAAGTGGGATGACTCATGACAGAGATAATAATAACACTCCAAAAACGGAGAACCATAATTTTCTTACTCTCTGTTTGTCGATTATTGGATTAGTTGGACTAGTCGAACAAGTTACCCACATTTTACATAACAAGTATCAACTAATGCTTTTATTATTAACAAATTATTAAAATAAACAGGAATGGATTTTGATTTGAATTTTAAGCACCAGAGTTTTTTCCGACAATGCCTCCAATGTATCAGTGAATAAAAACAGCTTTAAAGCCCACAAATATACAAGACCGTCGCTATCAGTAGATTATGAGACCAGCAAACTGCTGAACGTAGCCTTCCAGCATTATAACCAATCAATTTTATTTGTTCTACACCTGACAAATGTTGGATTTCCAGATTTGTGATTATTTGAAGACGCACGACTATTCCGATGGTATCATAGAAATAATAGACCTGTCGGAGGTTAACGTGCTCGAGCTGAGTCTCATGGTGGACCTGGTGGTGACGAGACATGCCGCCGCCATATTGCTGGTAAGCTTCCGTCTCATTTGTTCCATTTGGCACTCTTAACCGGTAGGATGAACTTCCGTTTGGACAAAGCCTTGGCGAAGCATCAGCAAAGGGATGTCGCGCCTCAATTTTCCATCGAGGTTTAAAAAGATTGATCTAAACTCTAAAGTAATAAATAACAAATTGATGTTACCCAAAGAACATTAATGTATCCAAGATTTGTAGCATCAGGTCGTGTTACTTCATAACACCAACTTGAATATTACTAAATTACATATTTAATACACTTTCTCACGTTACATATGCTTTCTGGCTACTACTGAATGTATACTGATACCACTGAATACTATATTGGTGATATAGATATACTTACCTAGGAGTAGCGAGCATATATATGTATGCTGCCAACCACGTGACCATGAATGAATAAGTGACTCGGGTTCGATTCCCGACGGGGGCAGACATTTGTGTGATAAACATTTAAATGTCTGCATTTGTTTGGATGTTTATTAAATTTATTTTTGTATGTATTTAAGTATTTCTATATATTAGAATCGTTGACTAACACCCATAACACAAGCATATAATTTACTTACTTTGGGGCTAGATTCAATTTCTGTAACTTGTCCAGGAATATTTATTATTGTTATATTATTACGACCAATATCGTAAAAAATCAGGAGAAACAGGTTATAAGCTAAACACGACCTGAGCCTAAACCCAAGTTAGCTACTCTTTATATCCAACATGTCGGCGTCAATATTCTTGCCATGCTCAGCGCTTTGGTTTTTAGGTCGTTGCATTATAGATGATATAATACAAAATTATTTTTTTGTACCTAGTATGATTACTAATTATTCTTTGCAGATGTGTATACAAAATATATATTTATATTGATTAGTGAAGTTAAATTCCAATGTTATGCTTCTACAGGAAGGTTATGGGATGAGATTGAAAACCTTGCACTTTATAACTGACTCGGCCTGGATCAGTTCGATTATGAACATTATGAAAATGTGTGTTAGTTCTAAATTGGCCAGCAGATTTTTTGTTCACAAGAGGAAAGAGGAGCTTTACAATTATATGGATAGGAAGCTGCTACCGAGAGACTATGGCGGGGAAGAACCTTCTTTACGAGAACAACACGGTACTTAAATAAAATTATTATTTTTATTATTATGCTGCATTACAGGGATAATCTTAAATAAATTTATGAATTTGATTTCTGTGGATTGAAATAGAGGTGTAGTCAAGTAGTATTATACACAAACTCATACACAATACTAAATGGTAGAGGTATTTTAATACGGACCGCAAACAAAGACAACGGTGCTTAACTAATGTAATATTAGGAGTTACGCAAATGTCGGGTAATTTCTATTGTCTATGTTCATATTATCGACTACTTCTAGAGTAATCTCCAAAATATGAAAATCTATAAATTGTAAAAATTAAAACCATAAAACAAGCAATTCCGATATATAAATGCATCTTTATAAGATGAAAAGGCAATCAATCGACGGATCTCATGGTGGGGACAAATAAATCTTTATAAATTAAGTGCTGTGACCCAGTCCTTTTTGCTACTCTTTTTAAAATGTTGTTTTGACTTGGTCGAACTCTGTATGTACCAACAAAGTAAACTTTTGTAGTATGATGACATGAAAACCATAAGTTTTGCAAACGTCAGCCATTCAGAAATGCTATAGAAGCAAAACATCCTGAAAATATTATTGTACTGAACCCTTAGTACATTTAAAAGGGAGCTGGAATACTTGTATATGACAACTTCTTCGTTGCACACACGACTAATTCCTACCCGGTAAACTGTAGCATAGCTCGATTGGTATTGTTACTAATAACCCGTTTAATCTATGCCCGCTTTTTGAGAGCTGCCAAGTATTCTATTCAGAGAACCCGAACAATTATTGTTCAGAAAGCTCATATTATACACAAACTCACAAATCGAAAAATATATACTCAATAAATACAAAGAAAAAAATATTGTGTGTGTTTTTATTATTGGCAAAGCATACAGCAATGAATACATTTAATTGAATTTATTTACAGAACAGTTTATTCGCGTGCTATCTTCTGAGAAGAACTTGAAACACCTGCGAGAGATGAACTCAGCTACGGTAGATGAGAGCTGCCGGCGCGCAGACAGGTTCAGTGAGCAGCATGCAGGCACGCCAGGCACCTTTCGAGTGCTTACAGTCGACTAGCTTCTGACAGAACTATACGTATTAAAAAACCTAAGGATATTAAGAACGTTCTTATCAAAGGGAAGATGCCTTATAAATTATTTTAATTGATAATTTCTGAACGAGCAGAGTCTTGATGTTAAAAGTTTTGAATTACAAAAAGTCCGCCTAAACATTACAGCAGAAGAATACTATGCGAGTGGACCTTCGGACTATAAAGAGTAAAAGTGCCTTATTCCCAACCATACCACTAAACATTATTAAAAATGAGTTTAAAGATGTCAACAAAATGAGAGACTTGATCGGCAGGGACAGGGTGCGTAGTAAAGACATAATATATATAATATAATATATACCAAGAATAAATAAACTTTCGGAATATTTCAGCGGGAGAAGACAAAAAGATAAAAAATATGTGAGAGAGGGGTCAAATAGTTAGCAGAATAAACGGCTTAAAATAAAATCAATATGATTATCTTTTTAACATAACCTACATTTCCCTTTCTCTCAGTCCTCAAAGTAAATTGTAATAGCATTAGTTCATTATATAACTAATAATTATAAATCGAAAATTTCTTTTCTCTTTCTGTCCTTTATGAAGAATATTCAATCTTTTCTTAATCTTTGTTGGACTCGACTGCATGAGGTCCCGGGTTCGAATCCCGGGTCGACCAACAAAAAGAAAATTGGATTTTTCCAGTTTTCTAATAAAAAAAAATGTTGGTCGGGATTGGAAATGTGTCCGGTTGGCGATAGGCTTGCCACCTATCACATTGTGGGACTTAGTGTCTTCGGCTAGTCGTGGGTGCCCTGGTTGTGCCTCTGCCTACCTCTTCGGGGATATGGGCGTGAAGATACTTTTTTTTTTTTCTTAACCAACTTTTAGAACGTCAGACACCGAAAGTTGAGCCTGCACGG
>NJDC01010672.1:30772-48716 GCA_002245475.1 Calephelis virginiensis | reverse complement strand
ACTTTGTATTTTAAAGAGCAATATGTAATTAATTGCAATTCACAAATGCAAAAATATGAAGATTCAATCTTGTGCTGATTTGACAGATGTACCATAATACATCCCAAAATATTCTTCCAAACAGGAACATAACACTGCCGAAAAGTTTTTTTATATAATAAAAAATATCTGGGCAGAAATTAAAAATTGCCTAAGGATTGAATGAAATGTAACCAGATTAAAAAAAATTTTGTTAAGAAAGTTATAATTACGACCGAAAACACAATACAATGTTGAATTGAATGGCATTTTAAACTACAAAGATTTGTCGCCTCTGTGGTCTAGCGATCCAGTTATTGGACTTGACTTCATGCGGTCCCGGGTTCGATTCCTGGGTCGGGCAACAAACAGAAAATTTGGTTTTTCCAATTTTCTAATAAAAAAAATGTTGTTTGGGATTGGGCGTGTGCCTAGTTGGCGATAGACTTGCCACCTATCATATTGTGGGACTTACTATCTTCGGCTAATCGTGGGTGGTTGTGCCTCTGCCTACTTCTTCGGGGAAATTAGCGTGAAAATACTACTTAAAAATGCTACCATCTATATTGAATGTTGTATGGACATCTTTTAATATCTATGCCTATTGTTTTTTTTTGTTTTTTTTTTGTTTCTGAAGAAAGAAAAAAAAAATAAAAATGTTGATAAAATAGGCATTATTTTTTATATTTATTGTCAAACTTAAATTGAAAATACGAAAATTAAATATAATTGAAAATTTTACTAAATGAATTAAAAGTTGAAACGAAGGAGACAGTTTGCTTAGTTATTATTAGGTGCCTCTAGCACGGGCTGCATTTCTAATTAAAGAAAACTGCATGCGACGTACCATCAAACCTCAAACGAAGACTTTCTCTGAAGTTCACTTGTAAATGGTATGATGTCGACTCTGTTATGTGGTATTGTGGTTTTTCTTTGTTAAACAGAGAAAAAAGTGAAGATTTTCATAAGTCCCAATCATTAAAGAGATTTTCGAAGAAATTCGAAAATTAATTTTTATTTTAGCACTTGCCCTGTGCTTGGGATAAATTTCTATAAATTTTAAAGAAAGAAACTACTCAGAATTGTGTATCTATAGGACATAACTACCCGCGTTAACTGGTTAGAAAGGAATTAAAAATTTCGCCACGGGACTTGAATCTTCAGTAGCTCAATTGGTTAGAGCATTCGTCGGCTTGAGACGAAAGGTTACAGGTTCAAATCCTGTCTGGGGCGACATTATTTCTTTCTTTAAAATTTATAGAAATTCGAAAATGATTGTAAAATTGATTAAACATTGGTTTTCCCCGTGTTGGCAGCTCGTAAAAGGCAAGCATATGCTTACCGTCACTAACACCGTGACATCTGACTAGGTGGTAGAGTTTCGCAGCGACTCACACGGATTGGTACTACCGCTTTACCTATTCCTGTCGCCATAACGTCATGACGTGTTCCGATTTGGAGGGTAAGGTAGCCGGTAATCTTACTTTTGCTCGAGGCTTAACATTTAGTTTGGAAACGCACCATTACCACCTTTGGTGTCTCTAGGCGGTATGAATTTCTTACCATCAGGAAATCCGTTTGCTTGTTTGCCTTCGAACGTCATAAAAAAAACAACAATAAAATATATTTTAACCAACTTTGAAACCGACGAGATTATGTTTTCGACTCCTATATAGTTTTACGTATGTCACCTTATTTTTTGATCCCATTTTGAAAACCTTGATTTGATGTTAGAATCTCAATTAAATTGAAGACAATGTTCAATTGTGTCTACATGGACGACATAATTACTCGTATTAAAATAAAAGTAGGCGTTTTGCAGTTTTACTTCGTTTAAATTATTACCCTTCATACGCAAACAACACCGACTTGAAAGAACAAAGAAAGAGATGTGCTTGCAAAGTAATATAAATATCGCCATGGTGGTCAGCAAGAGAGCAAAGATTAGAGAGCAGTTCAATTAGGTACAATAGTGTTGATTTCGTGTACTATTCGTGATTTATAACTTTCAAATAATAAAATATGAATTTGTAAATAGGCTACAAGAATTTTTCTGAATCTCTGCTGATCTTTTACAATATCGCGCTAAAATTTCTTCTGGGCTAGACATGGATGTAATTACGCACCTTAAACAAGCAAAGAAAATTAGAAAATGCTCATCTTCAATTTTGAAATAAGAATAACGCTGCCCGGTATTAGATATGTGCCCGGTTGGCGATAGTCTCGTGGGACTTAGCGTCTTCGGCTAGTCGTGAGTGCTCTTGTTGTGTCTCTGCCGACCCCTTCGAGAACATGGGAGTGAAGATACTACTACCTTAAGTAGTAGATATTTCTTTTAATTTTTGGATACATGTATGTACTGTGTAACTAACTTTTCTGTTCAGTGAAAAGCATTAGCAACGCGACGTATGACGTTTAGTGTATATGGCTAGGGTCTAATTTCACTGATCATATAGTAAACCGAGTTTAATGAAACTAAGTTCACTTTAAATGAGTTCAATTATCGGTTGTGATCTACTTACCACTTGAAACGCTTTAATAATTAAATATTAAAAATTATTTACAATAAGTGAAATTTCTTTGATAACAGAATTGAGATGATTGATACTCTAGACCAGAGGTTCCCAAACTTATTTCATGTAACGCCCACTTTGAAAATCAGTTGTTTTGTAGCGCCCCCCCCTCGTTTTTTTCTTGTCAATAACCTGAATAACATATTTGTTGCGCCTAGTTTAAAAAAAAAACATTTTTTTCAAGATTTATACCGCCCCCCTCTAGGCTTCCAGCGCCCACAAGTGGGCGTTATCGCCCACTTTGGGAAAGGCTACTCTAGACAATCGACTAAACGCATTTTTACGTTGATTGCGTTTAAATTCGACGGTGAAATCAAGCACCTATAAAATATATAAATATTATTAGATAAATTTAATTTTCAATGGTCACGCTTCAGATACTGACTAATTTTTCACCAAATACCGGCTTGGTTATGGTTTTGACTAGTCCTTACCATGAGTTAACGGCTTGTCAAGTTTACTCGCTACTATCTCTGTAAATTATTTGTTAAAACTTTAAACAGTGCCTCTACTGGTAACTAAAAAAAACAGATTTATAAACCAAAAGTGAAATTACGGAACCTTTCTAATTAAATCTTTACCAACTCATGGTAAATGATCTAAACTATTATATCTATTATAACTTAACTATCTTGATGGCACTATTTCTGGTATGGATGGTAGTGTACGGTAGATAGGACTAAAAATTAATCTACCTTTAAATTAATTTATAACAAATTATGAAACTTATGTTCATAAATAAATAAAATGTTTATTAAAATGTAAATAAGGGCTGTGATTTAAATGTACATTTTTATAGAAATATGTAACTTTTTAAAATTAACTAAATATTTGCACACCACAATGTGGTAGAATATGTTGTATTCTTAAATATCTTTATAACAACTTTTTAACACACATATTCCGCAAATAAATAATTTTCATTTCATTTCTATTTTATATAAGGAACTCATAGAAATCTTCGTGACACCGTGATTCGTGACAGCCCTTCTTTACTTACTTTTAAGAAAAGATTGAAGGAACATTACTTATCGTTGACACAATAACATACTCTCATATATTATCCTACTAAGATATTTTAATAATTATAATTGTACCTGTTTTTTTTACACACTTTATTAGTATATTTTTATTTATTCGTTCTAAGTATAGCTATAGTTAATTATTTTGTACACGATGCCTTCCATTTTATTTTCACAGCTTAATTTTTTTTTGGGTTGGCTGGAAGAAATTTCTTTAGTTAGAGATAAGCTCGCCTTTTGTGCATTTTTAACTTCTCGTGTATTTTGTGTATTTTAGTTTTTGTGTGCAATAAAGTGTTAAATAAAATAAAATAAATCTTCCATTATTATTTTTTATTCTTAATCCAATATAAATTTAATTAAGATCCAACAAGTGGTTTTAGTGACCTTTTTTTTATCTATCGTATAACGACATAATATTGAAATTAAATTCGGTGCTCTGCAATTTGTTATTTGACAGCTTGTAAATCATTGCACATCCAAACGTACCAAATCAACTCCATTTTGCCTGTGCAGTTCCTTAGTCTTTGCCCAAATGCTCAGCTTATGCATGGTTATAAAATTTAACGGGTCACAATAAACTGCTGAAACTAAGTCCGTAACGCATTCGCGGCACATGTGCCCGCGACCATTAGGTCAGAGCCATATTATTGGCTTCGGATTTTGTTATAACCGAACAAGTAATGACTTCTGCTCTGATTTTATAAGCATAATACCGTTTATCTCGTACCCTGCTATTATGAGGGTTCATGGGGATTTCGATATAAGGAAGCCCCAATAGGTTTAAATCTAAATAGATGTTCAAATGCAAAATATTTAGGTCTTTTTGAAGGGAAACAAGCAGACGCGTTTCGTGATACGATAGTGATTGATAGAGAAGAAACACTCATTTATTATGAGTTTGTCTCATAATCTCAATACAAAATAAACTAAACCAAAAATCTAAAATAGATTTTAGAGTGAAAGAAACATGTGAGGTTAGCTACCCTACTAGTATTTCTAGTAAATTATCAAACGCTTGCATTTTACAAGCTGCTTGGCAGGAAAACAATAGATTTTTCACTGAAACCAACTAATCGGAGCATGATTTACAGTATCTGTTTAATAGCAGCAATAGTCAAAGTATCCAAAACTCCCCTGTAATCAGAACGCAGTGCCATGTGGACGTTCGGTATTCCGGGAGACAGCCTTTGGTTTTAGCCTTGTAGAGAACACTATTCATACAAATAATTATATCTTAGCTTAGCGCTTTGCTTCTCCACAAAGTTCACTAAAGTTGTAGGAACCTCTCGATTAGTAACTAACCAATTTAATCATATAAAACCAATGAAGTTCACGTCGCGTCGGGTTCGGAGTTGGGTAGCAGGTAAATTTTGTTACGAAATATACTTAATATCCTGTATACAGATAAACTAATAACATTATGAACAACACATCTATAATATCATAAGTATTAATAGAGCCATTCGTTATTTTTCGTCCTATACCTAGTGTTTTTAAAAGTTAAAGTTGGAGATAATAAAAGATATAGGCTAACAGCACGAATAGTTTTTATTCCAAATTAAGCATTTGGAATTCCAAATGGTGGGCGCGGTATAACGAAAATCTTTGAAACACGAAACAAGCCGCAGACAAAAGCTTTGTAATTAAAAGCTTAGCAAATGCTATAGGTCAAAAGGACATAAAAAGGTCGTAAATGACATAAAGTCAGCATTTTTCCCAAAACATACGCTTGGCTGGGTAGCAGAAATTGTAAGTTAATGCAAAAAATCAACATAATTATGAGGCCTTATTATAAAAATAATAAACAAGATTAATTTACCGTGGCAGAATAATTATATTAATAAAGTTTTAGATTGAGGAGGCACTGAAAATAAGTCTATGTCAGCAAGCGTTATACAGTAAAGCTCCTTATTAAAGCTGTAGAGACGAAATTGTATAGGTTTCGGACTTTCGTTTAAAATTTAAATGTTACAACAAAATTATAAGAAATAAAGCTGTAATTTATAGAAATGCGAGAGACTAATTTTTGGTTATTTATTGATCATTATTTTGTTGTTCATAATGTTTACTATAACTTTTTTGTCACAACCACTGTCTTTTTTTGTTCATTTTTAATTTATTATTAATTATAAAATACTTTTTTGTTTAAATATAGGTACATATCTCCCTTGACTATATCATGCTGGTGCTCGATAAATTTTCTTTGATGACGATGCCCTTCCGTTCTATTGTTTATCGTTTAACCTTTTTCCATATCTCTTTATCATATTTGGTTTCCTGTTAGGCAAATTTTCGTGTCATTTTAAATACAATTGTCCGTTTGAGGTCCAGATATATTCGGCAAAAGTTAGTTTCACACCTCCAGAGATTTAAATGGCATATATTAGAAAAGCTTTCTAAAGTTAGACACGAGCTCAGGGGCAACTGCATTTTAACGTTTCTAAAATAGCTGTTACAAAGTTGTCGGCCTATCCGGTAAACACGTCTAAACCTAGGTGCTTATACGAACCAGGACTAACGAGCTCGCAAAACTTTGCCAATAAATCCCAAAGGCACATGCTAGTGTGTAATTGGCTTTATGTGTGCCTTTCAAGCTTTACAACTTTTGTGGTGATATTAACATAAGTTTGTGATATGTTAAGCTTTGTTAGTTTTTATTTAATGCCACGGTTTATTCGTCATAAAATGTATGTCTAATAAACTAAAAATTAAATTTAACTTGAACTGTTTTGGATTTTTTTACAATAAAACTAATATTTCAATATAAAAATGAGCAGTTTCGTCATTGTTTCCACTTTAGTTGTTGTCAAAATATATTTGCTGCATTTTCTTAGTAACTACTGACCACAACTGATTATATGTACATTAAAAAAAACTGTGACAGAATAAGTATCTATGACAACTAGATAGTAATTGAGTAATGAAAATAGCACCTAAAAAGAGATGCCATTATACAAGTTTTTTGAGTAAATTGGTGGTTTTTACAACTTTACGGGACTTGAAATTTACAAAGTCAAGAAATAGTAATTTATTGTGTTAAAAGTTAGTGCAGAGCTAACATTACGCAAGGGCTCGGATACTAGATTAACTACTCCTTAAATTGAGATATAATAAATACCATCTATATGTATATATATATATATAAAGTCGGGTTTGTTATAACACTTATAACTCGAGATCTACAGGACTGATTTTCAATTCGTTGGATTTGTCTCCGACCCGAATAGCATAATACATATTAAAAAATTCTTATCTACATAATTATAATTTATTATTATATACATAGTTTCATTATATATTTATTATTATATACATAGTTTCATTTATAATACATAATTATACGATCAATGAAAATCCTTTTATACATAATTATAAAAGAAGAAGCATCTTTATATAAGAAAGTCGTTTTAGTTTAGCCGATCAGGCTGACAATTGAAGGGAAGGTAGTTTAGAAACGGGAGAAGGATATAGGGTAGATTTTATTTCGTACTACACCGAGAAAACTAAGAGAACAACATTTTATTTTTTCCCACACAAACTGAACGAGCGGAACGAAGTTCGCCGGAACAGCTAGTATAGGTATAATAATCACCATGAGCGGTTTTGTCATAATCTACCTCAAAGTTATAGGTGATAGACCTAAGATAAGACCTAAGACTACCTATTTGTCAGTCAAGTCCAGTGAATTATACCGGGTTTAAATTAGCACAGGGTGTTTAAAAATAAATAAATTCTAATTTCAAAACTCGCAAAAAATTATTGCACAATGGAAAATGACCAACACATTTGCAGCAGTAAATCCCGTACTTCCAGAACAATAGTGGGGATTTTTTAAAGAAAACAATAGGGAAGTATTCGGTGCACGCGCGACGGCTGACCGCTTGAATTTGGCGTTCATTGCTATTGATAAATATTCAGGCTCGAAACAGCAAGATAGTACTGATTAGGGTACGTGTTTGCAATAACACATTTCTTGCTTCATTTTTATTAACACGAAGATAGAAGAAAATAAACGATAAGTGATGTCATTATTGGGAAAGCGTAATTATCATAGTATTTTATCTCTGATTACGAAAGTCTGTTTTTTTTATGAAATAGGAAGGCAAACAAGCAGACGTATTTCCTGATGGTAAGAAATTTACGCCGCCTAGAGACACCAAAGGTGGTAATGGTGCGTTGCCAACCTGAGGTCGGGATGTTAGGCCTCGAGCAAAAGTAAGTTTACCGGCTACCTTACCCTCCGAACCGGAACACGTCATGGCGACAGGAATAGGTAAGGCGGTGGTACCAATCCGGGCGAGTTGTTGCGAAACTCTACCACCTAGTCAGATGTCACGGTGTTAGTGACGGTAAGCCTCTGTTCGCCTTTTACGAGCTGCCTGGCAAGGAAGGCAGATGGTCTATTCTGCAAAGGGGCCCGGACCAACACGGGGAAAAACAGGTTTCTATCATGTCAAAGCAAATAAACAAATTTTAAAATTAATCTAAATATAGACATATATTTGACGTTAGACTTGGTTTCTTTTTATCTAGTTATCAGTAAGTTTCCGCAAGATAGCTTAAAACATGAATATTTGCTGAGCTGTGAGAATCACCAAAAAGTTATAAGTACCAAATGCTAAGTTATAACATAATTTAGAAACAGTCATTTGGACTTTTTTTATAATAAAACAAGCAGACTCAGAAGAGTATGAGAGTGTTGATAAGGAGATGATTTACTATTTTTGCTATTTGTTTCTTTATTTTAGTAAGCGCTATAAGGATATAGAAAATTAAGTAATTTGCTTAATGTTTTTTACAAAAAGAACAAAGCTTTAAGCTTCAGTTTAAAAAAATGGCCATCAAACATAATACGAAAACTTAAAGGTATAAGCTTAATTTATATCGAAAATATGCATAATTGAACATATATTATAAAAATATACATTATGTATGTTGTATGTTATTGTACTTGATAGTAACTAACAATTCGTTTTAAAATTATCATTTTCATTTTCAATGTAAAGTATATGTAATGCAGACGTTTTTTAATAATTCAATCGCCGTAAAACTGCAAAAAACGGTCTTCGGATTCAATAAGTACACCTCGATTTCTGTAGGAATTCATCAAATCCAGACTTGGACCATCTGGGCAGTACGATTTTTCAAATAAAAAGTATTTTTTGAAAACGTGTCACAAATGACGGAGCAATCGATTGACATAAATAAATAAAGGGGTCGATCACGTAACCTACATTTTTTTAGACGTCTGAGTTAAACATTGGGATAGAACCCATGGTATGTCATGACATCTAGTAATTCAAATCAATCGCAACAAAATCTTACTTATAAACATCTAATACTAGCAGTTTCACGCAGCTTCGTCTACGTAACTTGGCTTCCACTGCACAGATTTTGATAAAAAAAGCCTATGTTACTCGGGGATAATGTAGCATTCTAAAGGTGAAATAATTTTTGAAATCGGTTCAGTAGTTTCGGAGCCTATTAATTTCAAATAAACAAAAAAAAATCTTTCCTCTTTACTATATTAGTATATATCAAAGAGAAAGTAAAGACCTGTTAGTATAGCAATCTGAACAGTGTTAATTTGACTAAAATTGGCCCTTTTTCCTGCAACGTGCAAATTATAGCTCCAGTTAGAGTGGCAGAGAACATAAGACTGCACCGGACATCCAAATACAAGCAGTGGATTTTGAGTTTTATTCTTTGAGCAGTATGGTTTGCTATGGCATGCATGATATTCTGGATACGCAGCAATTTTCAATGAAAACCGTAAGACCGGAAAACGGCAGTCGATATCCTTTTTCTTTACATCTGATTCGTCACGCGTGTTGATTGGTTCTATAGATACATTCGATGTGTTTCAACTATCGTAGATTGCTACAATATTTCTTTTATTTTTTTATCATAACATTCATATTTAGCTTAATTTTGAAACGGAATATTTCAATCCTATTGCAGAATGAAAATTATCTGTTACCATCAGAAAAACCCTGTGCTTGTTCGCTATCTTATGAGAAAGAAACTTTTTTCAGTTGTATTTATATTGTCACTATTATTACTACTATTAATAAGCTAAAAATACGAAGATATATTATTGTTGCCTGTATTTTATACACAACAAAATTTGCAGAAAACTTAAAACTAAACAAATCGAAAGCACAAAGGCCAATTCATCTCTAATGGAAGATATTTTTTAGTAAACTTATCATAGAAATATAATAAATTTAATAAGTACACTTGAAGTACAAATAAATAAATTACTTGCATGAAGCTAGACAGGTTTGTCAGGATCGTGAGGTCTCGCACTCGATACTCTCTGTCTCCCTGGCAAGGGACTTGGCGTGAAGATATGTATGTACTTACATGATATACTTACTAGCTACTATACACACAAGGCATGATACATACTAAATTATATATACACGAAATGAGAAAAAAGTTGTTTTTTGAAGGAATCCAAAAATGTAAGTACATAACATAGTAATTAAATATACAAATATCCATGGAAAAATTACACAAATTGAACATAACCTCAAAATGAGCAAATTATAAAGCTTGTGTTATGAGTGTTAGTTAACGAGACTTATAGACACGGACACACACAAACACCCAGACCCGGAAATGCAGACATCTAAATGTTCATATTTTTATTTTAGCACTTGCCCTGTGCTTGGGTTAAATTTCTATAAATTTTTAAAGAAAGAAAAATTTCGCCCCGGACAGGATTTGAACCTGTAACCTTTCGTTTCAAGTCGATGAATGCTCTAACCAATTAACGAGTAAGAAAGGATTTAAAAATTTCGCCACGGGACTTGAATCCTCAGTAGCTCAATTGGTTAGAGCATTCGTCGGCTTGAGACGAAAGGTTACAGGTTCAAATCCTGTCTGGGGCGAATTCTTCTTTCTTTAAAAATTTATAGAAATCTAAATGTTCATCACACAACAACAACACACACATACACACAACCAACGAGGCGGTCTTATTACTAATATTTTTCATTGTATAAAAAAACAAATTGACTGCTATTAGCTAAATTAAAAGCGAAAGAGTTTTCATACAAATTATGCTTACTTGATGGATAATGGATTTATGCAACTAATGGGTGATAATTAACGATTTATCTCCACTTCTCTTGGTTATCGGATTTCGCTTGAACAGGTGGACCAACGTTGCAATTTTTTCGGTGTTACTTATTGTCAGAAAATTTTCTTAGGATAGGACATCTGTCGGGTCAGACAATGCAATATAGAAAATAATTTCACAGTAAAATAAATTTAGAAGTAATTTAAACATTTATTTTTTTTTCCTTTTTTTTTAAATTTAGAATAATGTTAAACCTCATATATGTAAAGAAAATTATAATTCTCTTTCGAATTCTCATCATTCAAATTGAGAAAAAGAATAAATTATGGTCTGTCAAAAAACATGGCGTTTCGTGTCATAAAAGAAAACTTAAAGTAAAACTTGTAAAAATTATTTAAAAGGATTATTAATAAAGAAACAGACACCGTAGCTAATAACATTAAATGTCGTTTCTTTTTTTACAGGTATGTAAAGATTTCTTGATAAAAAAAAATATTTCATATAAAATTGTAAATTCTGTTGTTTCAGTAAAATAACCATCATAAATCTTTTTTTACAGAGAAACTCAATTGTGTTTTATTGACGGTGTCGAATAAGTCTCAACATATCATAAAAAAAACCTTTTAAAACGACATTTAATGTTATTAGCTACGGTGTCTGTTTCTTTATTAATAATCCTTTTAAATAATTTTTACAAGTTTTACTTTAAGTTTTCTTTTATGACACGAAACGCCATGTTTCTTGACAGACCATAATTTATTCTTTTTCTCAATTTGAATGATGAGAATTCGAAAGAGAATTATAATTTTCTTTACATATATATTAAAAGTTTATTTGCTATTTTATTTTCTAAACATTTTTTTTTCAGTAAGATAGTGAGCAGCGCACTGCTCTTCGGATGTTAATAGATTCCTTTGGCTTATTGAAACCATAGATGTGTTGCTGGTCTGTAGTCAGGGTGTGTAATCAACCGAGGAGGGATCAATGTCATTTGATTACAGTTATACTTAATGTCACTAATTCTAAAATTAAAAATAGACAGACAAACATACACATATACGTCAAATTTGTAACAGCCCTTCTATTCCGTTGGTTCTAAAAATATAATAGCTTTTTCCTTTACATCTTAGCGAGCTGCCAATCGGAAAGGTGAATGGTCTATTCTACAAAGGGACCTGGACTAATACGCATATGTTATACTAACACTGACTTACTGGAAACTGATTCATGGTCACAAAATTAGGTAAAGTACTAAGAAAACAGGATTAAACTTTTTATCGCCTCTGTGGTCTAGCGGTCTGGGTGTTGGACTTGACTGCATGAGGTCCCGGGTTCGAATTCTGGGTCGGCCAACAAAAAGAAAATTGGATTTTTCCAATTTTCTAATAAAAAATGTTGGTCGGGATTGGAAATGTTCCCGGTTGGCAATAGGCTTGCCACCTATCACATTGTGAGACTTAGTGTCTTCGACTAGTCGTGGGTGCCTTGGTTGTACCTCTGACTACGGGCGTGAAGATACTTTTTTATCCTTTTTTTAACTTTTATCTGATGGTAAATTTTTTTGTGAAGACGTCCCCGGATTGGTTTATACATCACCTATTGTTGGGTACAAAAAGCCATTACTTGTTTCTATTGGATTTCCATTTTGAAGGCGAGGACAGTCAGCAAAATTTTGAAAGAGGCTTAATACTTACTCTAAAGCTAGAAACAATACTACTCCTCTAAGTCTCTTCAGAAGGCCTTAATCTCGTAACATTAGTAATAACCGACTGAAACT
This sequence comes from Calephelis virginiensis, assembly GCA_002245475.1. Lineage (NCBI taxonomy): Eukaryota > Metazoa > Arthropoda > Insecta > Lepidoptera > Riodinidae > Calephelis > Calephelis virginiensis. The sequence goes on along the minus strand of NJDC01010672.1, from coordinate 36,236 downwards.
GAAGGTTTTGTACGACAACAGACTTCAATAGAACATTATCGATACGACATCGTATAAAACCGTTCGACTGTTTGTGTGTCTGTTACAAGATTATTTGGCCAGTAAGGCAGAAATTTCGATAATTCTGCTTTCAAGAAGTTGATTATGATTTTAAGATGGTCTTAATGGCACCCATACTAATATCATAAATGCGAAAGATTCTATCTGTTACGCTTTCGCAGCTAAGCTAAACAGCTAATGAGCCGAGATCAAACATAGGCTGTTTTTTTAAAATCAACCTCTAAGGGACTAAAATAAGGTATGAAAGTTTTTACAAAAATCTATTTTCCGATAACGAAGTCGGTAAACAGCTAGTACTTAAAAAAAATATAAAATTTATTAAATAACGATTGCCTAAAGTTTAAAAAAAAATTTTTGCAGTTTTAGAAATTCGCAATATAAAAATTGTGTGTAGATGTATATCATAATAATTTTAATGAAAGGTAAAACCTGCAATGGAGGTTTTTAATGGTGTGAAAAATTATAATAAAATCGTAAAATTAGGCACGTTTCAGAATAACTACTTTTTAAGTCATTGAAAGAATGATTTTTAATATTTTACGCAAAAGAGCAGGGGAGCACCACACGCAGATATATTTTCTTTTAAATCGTCGCATTATTCTGAATAAAACTAACTGCAAAAAACCCAGCTTCGGTTTCAGTAAGTAAAGCATCTACATAAATAAAAATTTTCTTGAATTTTCTTGGGATTCCATCATCAGATCCAGACTTGGTGGCAAAAGGACTATTTCGAATGTGTGCTTTTTAAAATAAAAAAATAATATTTGAAACTGGTTCAGAAGTGTCGGAAAAATTGTTAATCGATTCTTACATATAAAGAAATATAAGAGTCGAACTGTAAGCCACTTATTTCTTCAAAGTCGGTCAAATATATTTGATTCCTCGTTTATTATTCGAAAGGCCCAGGACTGAAATGCCTTTATGGTATTTCCAGAGCGTCTAGAAGGCACTTTTCCATCTTCGATCCATTTTAATTTTTATATAGCGAGATGTGGATCTTTTCACGAAGCTGTCAACAATAAAAAAATGTGGAACACGTTTTAGACAGACGAAGTATGTAGATGCTTTTCTGGTAGGCTCATTGCTCTTTATTTTTATTATATTTTACTACTAGCCGACCCGGCGAACATTATGAAACTTAGTAATATTTTGAGTCGGAAAAATTAAAGTAAATGAAATCTTATTCTAAATTCAACACGAATAATAATTAATTACTCATCCAAACTTTCATACTTCTTAGATAATTACACAATAATATTATACTACGCGTATAGCAGTATAGCTCAATTTACATTTTAACTTTTACCCCTCTCCTACGGGACTCTTTTTTAGTAAGTGGGATAGAATATAGATTATAACTTTCCTCAGTTTTAAGATTATCTGCCCGCAGAATTGCATTACAATCGATTCAATAAATTCAGCGTGAATCGCGGTCAGGATACAAACAAGCTTACATACAGATAAACCGTCAAATTATATTTCTAAAATTGGTAGCCGCCTCGCCGGTCGAGGAAGCAGCATACACGCCTCACTCCACCGATTAACCACGAGGCTCGGGTTCGATTACCGATTTGCAAGGTATTGTATGATAAACATTTAGACGCCTGTATTTCCAGGTCTGAGTGATAAGTTTATTATGGTATCTATTTAAACTTAACACTAATCAATAAATGTTGGTCCCTCCATCCTGACGTCAAGATAGAGGAACCAACATTTTTTGACTAAAAAACATGTTTATGTTGAGTAAAAGTAGCAAATAGTAGAATTTCGGTAGAATTCCTTTATCTATAGTTCGGTTATCGCCTCTGTGGTCTAGCGGTCCGAGTGTTGGACTTGACTGCATGAGGTTTTTTTTATTAGAAAATTGGATTTTTCCAATTTTCTAATAAAAAAAAATGTTGGTCGGGATTGGAAATGTGCCCGGTTGGCGATAGGCTTGTCACCTATTACATTGTGTGGGTGTCTTCGGCTAGTCGTGGATGCCTTGGTTGTGCCTCTGCCTACCTCTTCGGGGATATGGGCGTGAAGATACTACTTCGGTAGAATTTTTTGACGTATGTTATATTAAAATCTAAGACTTGGTCCCTCCATCTCGACGCTCGCGAACACTCACACGGCTCTTCTGATAGCAAAAGACAATCGTAGCCTATAGACATCGTAGCATACATGTCAGATGTCATTGTGTCCGCAGGAATAGGTAACGCGGTGGATTCCAACTAGGGTTGCACAGGGTTCCCTACTATGGTAAGTTAAAGTAAGTATGTTGCAGTAAGTTCCCTACTAGGGTAAGTTAAGGTAAGTAAGTTGCAGTAAGTTCCCTACTAGGTAAGTTACTGTACAGCACTCTGCCACCAGTGGTCTTGTTAGTGATAATCCATTTATCCTATACTTGTCCCTTATGAGCTGCATGGGAGGGAGGAAGATGATCTATTTTACACAGATGAAACGGACCAACGCTGAATATCTGCAGCTTAACTTTGATATTCTAATCTCAATGATATTTTCTGTAGAATCTCTACGTAGAGAGTATAGGTCTGTGAGTAGAATTGTACTTTTTTTTAATTATATTGGAAGGCAAACAAGCAGACGGATTTCCTGATGGTAAGAAATTTATGCAGCCTTGAAAGTAATAGTGCGTTGCCAACCTGAGGCTGGGATGTTAGGCCTCGAACAAAAGCAAGTTAATTAATAGAAGAAGGCGTTACTTTGCGGAAATCCATACTTAAATCTAAATAAAATTATTTAATTTGCAATTTGCAATAATTTTTTGGCGGAAAATTGCAAATTAAATAATTTTATTTAGATTTAAAAGCAAGTTAGTTTACCGGGGACCTTACCCTCCGAACCGGAACGGTTAACGGTAAGGCGGTGGTACCAATCCGGGTGAGTCGCTGCTAAACTCTACCACCTAGTCAGATGATGTTAGTGACGGTGAGCCTATGCTCGCCTTTTACGAGCTGCCTGGCAAGGAAGGCAGATGGTCTATTCTACAAAGGGGTTCGGACCAATACGGTACTTAATACTTTACACAACATCTCGATATAAGATTAATATGTTTGAAAGCACATCGACATGAAAAATTTTGTATGAAATTTCGTTAACCTGAAACCGTGGTTTTTGACTAGTTTTTCACTTCACTTTAGTAAAACATACATAATTCACGATTGATTTGTCTATATTTACTATAATTAAAACAAAAAAAAATATATTACTTAACCCTGAATATTAGGCTAAGTGTACAATAGACACAAGTCAATAAAGGTCAGGACACACCAATGGTCTTTCATTAATATCTTGGGAGTGTTCACATCATGGGCAGGGTTAGGTTCCGCGGTCAACCGACTTAGTCTTAGTATAGTTCAAACTAAAACTAACACAGTTCATCGAAGTTCAAACATATTTTTGGTGTAAGTGTAATGTGTCTAATCTACATAATGCAAATTTGAAAGCGACTGTACATTTTCCGTTCATTAACATGTAACTGTTAGTTTTTGGTTAGCCCGATTGTCAACTACTACGACTTATTAAACATTTGTTAAGTCTGAAACTACAGACTTAATCATTAAACAGAGTTAATCATTTTACAAAGTGTTAGCTGTTTTATAAAATAATAATGTTGAAATTATGTTGCATTTTTGATAATTTTTGATAAGTGTCATTTACACCTGTTTTTAGCATAAAAGTGATAACAATAAAACAATGAGCTTGTCGACTTATCCGATAAACGTAATAATTGGATACCAGGAAAAAATGCATTAAAACTTATGATTAAAAAAAGTGTTTTTAAATTTATTTCTTTTGAGGGGCGTATAAGCTTGACGTGTCTGTGATTGCGTGTGTATGTCTATGTGCGCGTGCGCGTTAAGTTAGATGTATTCGATTATGTGTGTCTGTTTCATCATAACTTTTGAAAGTTGGACCGTTTTTCGGGGGTTTATAGATTTTTTTTTATTTTAAGATTAATGTAGGTATTACAACGCAAAAAAAAATGTTGCATGAAAATCGTTCGGTTATGAATTAAAGAAGATAAGTATAAATAAAAAAATAAACTGAACTGAAAAGAAGACTACTGTGTGCCAAATAAAATCGAATTACATATTCAATTATAGTCAAATATATTTTTGACAGATTTGTCAGGATCATGAGGTCTGGCGCTCGATACTCTACTTTTGCCAGTAGCGTAAAAAGATTTAGCAATTATAACACAAATGTTGCGCAATTTTTGAGTTTGCTTAGCTATTGCAAGTTACAAATAACTTCTCAAAAGACAATAAATCAAACTGATCTTTAACACTGGCCTACACTTATTTTGGTGCCTAAGATATTGTACCTGATTTTGGGTATATTTTGTGAGCTGCGCAAAAGTCACTTTTTTCATTTTAGCTCTTGTTCATAAAATCGAAAAGAAATACACATTTTAGAGAAAGTATTAATTTATTTGGAAATAATACATTAAGAATTTTTTTTTGAGTTGTTCTCTCTAGTGAAATTGTCCTGGATAGAGCCGTCAGCTGATATCTAGTAGCAACAATGTAATTCATACTACCTACTTTACCGACTACACATGTTAACAGAGCTGCATCAAACCAAAAAATTGTTTCTTTAGGCCAGTGTAATTAATCTTGGAAAAAGAAGGTTGTATGTTTAACTCATTAAAAAGTATCTTTTTTACTTAATGAGAAATCGATAATCTTACATAAAATAATAAACTGAAGTCGAACATATTACTTCTTCTTCTATTTTTAAAGTCGATTACATACTAAATTATTCCTCGGCGATGGAGTCGTCATATTTTTAATATTGTCATAAAGAAACACCAAAGACATCTGGTCACAGCGTGCACTAGCTAATGAGACATAAATCATGCGAGAACTTTTAAATAACACCGCCCTAATAAAAATATTACGCTCGGATTATGATGCATACATAAAATGGTAGTTCGTTCTCATAAGAATGAAAAACAACGATACAGATTGTCATAATTCAAACTGTTTTTACTTAATTTCTTTATTGTTATTTTGTGTGTAAACAATCAGGAGAACCATTTGGATAAGTTTTATACATTTTCATATGAAGACAGCAACAAATAAAAAAAAGCAAGCCAAAAGGTCCGGACCAACACGGGGTAATCGTGTTGGTCCGGGTCTACTATACAGGTTTACTTTAAAAGGACCGGCAAAATTTTAATTTAAGGGAGTTAAAGCATAAATGGCATTGCATTTAAAATGTTACTGCCAAATTGTAATTTCTTACAAATATTAAAAAAAATTAAAAACATCTACACAGATTGTCGTAATTCAAACTGTTTTTTTCTCACATGTTAACCATCAGGAGAACCATTTGGATAAGTTTTATACATTTTCTTATGAAGACAGCAACAAAGTTAAAATCGTAATTTCTTACA